>VWYI01045483.1:4848-32584 GCA_013399455.1 Anthoscopus minutus
TTTTTTACTCAGTCACTTAAAACTTAGTGTTCTGTAAAAAGTGTTTAATATTTAAAAAAAAACAATTTCCGGTCAAATATATATTGAATGTGTTTTCTGCAAGGCTATAAAATATTTCAGAGTGCAAATGAGTGCTAAATTTTACATTTAGTTAAGAAGTTCATCAGCTTTTAAAGTTTCATATCATCTCTCTCTGAGAAATGTAATCACTCCTACTGCAGCACTAAATGTTTGTAGTCCGCTGGAGCAGTGGTGGATATTTTCTGGAAACTGCTTGGTCAGTTTTGTTTTATTACTGTGTAAAGTGCTTCGAAATACCTTAAGTATTAAAGAAATGTTTTTAAAAAGTTATATTCTGTTATGTGTTATTCTATGCACACATTTCCTAAGCTGTTGCAAAGATTATCGAGGAGGTCAGACTGGGTAATCACAATGGTTCCCCTGGGCCATAAAAAAAAATCTAAGACTAAATAACTAGTAGCAATATTCTGTGAATAAGAGAAACGATAAACACTAGTTTAGTGCTTGAAAAGTATTGCATGGGGGTTTTTTTTTATTTGTAATAAAGTTAGAAATTGCAATTTTCACTTAGGACATCTCATATGTATTAATCTCTATGAATTTTATTTATTCTGTTTTAGGAGGGTGAGGGAATTTCATCAATTTTGTATTACTTCAGTATGTTTCTCCTTATTTTAAAGAAAACCATTGTAGTGCTCTCTAATCATTTATGTAACATGTTTTTACAGCAGAAAGAAAAACATCCTCAAGCTCTGTTGTCTACTGTGAAATTACTAGTATTTATTCAGAGTCTGAAGTCTGAAAAATATAGTCAAAAATCTCATCACAAAATATTATCAGATGCTCAAAGTTTACCTGGATTGAAAATTTAGAAGGGGCTACCTTATTACTTAGTTGAAGAAGTGTTGAACCCTTCTTTCAGGTGAGATGTAAATCCTCTAAAATCTAGGCTACAAGCTTAACTTTACAAGGAAGATGGGCATTTGTATTTTAAATGCTACTTCACAGTGTAAGACTTTTTCATGTTTTTATAAGGAAGTTTCTAGGTTTGCTGGTTTAAAAGAGATACCCTGATTGAAATTAAAGAATCCAACACCATTGTTCACAGCAATATTAAATTTAGCTACATTTTAAAAAAGTTGAGGTACACAAACTTTTGCAGCCATCTGAAATACAAGGAGAACCTGCTGTTTCCTTCACATTCACATTTGTTTTATACAAAAAGCATCCTGTGAAGCTGAACTGAAAGCTAAGAGCTTGTTGTGATATTGGAAGTACTACTGTTGCCCTTCTGAGGAAAGGTAAAATACATCAAGGACTTGTAACTCATTTTAGTGAATAAAAGAAGAGTAGTATATATGGTATTCTAATTTGTTGAGATTTCTTTACATTTTTTCTTTGCCAACAGTGCTCCAATAAAGGTTCTTGCAAGCTTGGGACAGGTACATCTTACCTTCCAGAGATCTCTCAGTCTAACCTGACTCTCAGAATCAGTTTCTTCTGATAAAAGAAACTTCGGCGGAGCCGGAAGACCGAGGCAACAAGTGGTCATCTTTGATGCTTAACAGCAGCTCCTTCCAGTTTAGTTTTCTGCACATTAGGGAACTTTCAGGGAAATAGTCAGGGAACTTTCTCCCCAGCTTGGACAGAAGGACTGTTCCAGGAAGATTAAGTAGACAGATTAAGAACAGAACCATGGAGTGACACTCACAATGCAATATGACTATAGTGCTGCATCTTTGAACCCACAGCCAGGAATCTGTCCATGCACTCTCTCAGCATGGCATGAGGCAGTTTAATAGGGCATGGAAAGACTATAAAGCCTTTTGCAGCAGCAATAAAGACTGCCCTAATTAAATGAAATTCTAACCAGAATTTTGCTGTAGAGTAGAAATTTAGGCAAAAAGAAAAAAGAAATCGAAAATCCAGATCATTAATATAAGTATTTAAGAATTTTAAGAATCAGCCAAAGTTGTTTATCAGGCTTAAGAGTCTGTTTCATGCTTGAGACAGTTGTTCTCATAATATGATGTGAATTGAGGAAGAAAAGATAACAGAAACATTGTCAGTTTTGCTTACAGTTCATAAACCTATCTTTTACTGACAACATTTTGTCTCACAAAAGTGAGATCTGTCCCTTTAATGCTAAGAATACATGAATTAAAGAATCCTCTTTCTGTTTTTGTGTATATGAAAAACCAAAGTGCCAACAGAAGTGTCTATTGTGCATGTAGCTGCTCAGTTCATGAAAGACGGGTTTGTGACCTCTGACTCCTAAACTGCAGATGTGTGCAGAGAGGATCAGACAAACATAGTACTGGAACATTATTTTAACTAATTATAAATGACCATATGCCAGATTTCATCAGTGTTCTGGATTGGTTAGAAGACACATTCATGTCTACTGCATGTTAAAGTCTTGTTCCAAATATAAGCACTTAGACAGCAACAGGACCTAGCCAACTGTGGTAAAAGCCCATCTACAGTGTGTAGTTTTTCTTGTAGTCCTGGCTGTTCCTCAGGGTGGCTTTGAAGACTCATAAACCCATCCTACCTTAGCCAAACATAAGGTAGCTTGATTTGAAAACAACTATCTTTCATGCTATTTACCTTTCTTAGGCTGCATCTAGAGTGTCTTGTAGGCAGGTTTTTACACTAATAAAACCCAGTGGAAGGCATGACTGGGGACCATTAACCTTTAGAACACAAAAAGCTTAAGCTCAGGGAATAATTCTGAGCTGCCTCTTAGGGCTTTGAAGCCACTGCTTCCATCCTTCATCTAAATTGCCTGAATTCATTTTCAGGGCTGATAAACTGTCAAGTGAATTATGAGACATGAGCATTGGGTTAATTTATAGAAATGCTCCTGCCCCAATGCTGAGTAAACCCACCTTTCTTTGTTGCCTATACCTGCTTCAGTTTTCAGAACTTATTTTGCCCCTTTACAATCTCTGCATTTCAATCTCTCTTCATTTTTAAAACATTTACAAAACAGATTATTAGGGAGAGGCATTTTTCTATCTTACCTTTCATACTCCTTCAGATACAGTAGTAGCAATACAATATGTAAACAAACGGTCAAGTTGGCTTATTATTTTTTTAATAAGATGAGAAAGTCTATCTCAGTATACTGCCAGCACTTCACCTGTCAAAAATGAGTTCAAAGGAATAATTCACCGTTTATCTTCCTATTTTTAATGGCTAGACAGATGCAATTTATGCCTATCTGGCTAGCTGAGTTCAGAGGGAATTACAAGGAAATCCTATACCCAGTTGACTTTCAGTGTTGGGTTTTGGCTCTTTATTTCCATATGTATTCAATATAGGTAATATGGGACTGGAAATGGCTTGACTGTCCCTTTTTAATTAACTATTCTTCATTTTTTATAGGTGAAGGTGACAAGTACCTCAAGCTGAGATATTTAGAGTGTATTCCCATGAAAATTGCTAACAAAGAAACAATTAATCACTTCCATGTTTTGTTTACCTTTGGGCAGCTGTCCAATTGACATTAATGTTCATATTTAAATATTTGTATAATTGGACATTCAAATATATCATAATAATTAGAGTATAAATTGTCTTACTGAGAGAAAAGTTGTGAACATATTTATTTGGAAAAAGAAACAAAAGTAAACTATTTACACTAGTTTGGGGTTTCTCTGGATATATCATTGTCATCTCAGCACTTCAGTTTGGGTAAAATCTATTTATGCTTCAATCTTTATAGTATATGTATGATTAGTTCTCAAATCCTGTATCAACAAGATCCTTTTCATGGTAGTGGTTGTAAAGACCTTGCATGTATAGCAATTACACATAATATGCCCCAAGAGAACATTTAGATTTCTTAGTAGTACGTAAGCATCTTGTCATGGTTTAACCCCAGCTGGCAACTGGGCTGCATACAGCTGCTCACTCACTGCCCCTGGAGGGGATGAGGAACGCATCAGAAGAGCAAGAGTGAGAAAACTCAAGGGCTGGGATGGAGACAGTTTGGTAGGTAAGGCTGAAATCACAGTGCGTGCAAGCAAAGCAAAACGAGGAATTCAGTCACTGTTTCCCACGGGCAGGCAGGCGTTCAGCAACCTACCTGAAAGCAGGCTTGCATCATGCCCAGTGGTGACTTGGGAAGAGAAATGCCACCACACTGAAAGCCTCCTGCTTTCTCCTTCTTCCCCGATTTGTGCTGAGTGTGAGGCCATGGTGTCTGTTGAGGTCAGCTGTCCCAGCTGTGTCCCCTGCCAACTCCTTGTGCACCCCTGCCCGATTGCTGGTGTAGTGGGGTGAGGAACAGAGAAGACCTTGACTGTGTGTGAGCTCAGCTTAGCAATAACTAAAATATCCCTGAATTATCAACACTCTTTCCAACACTAATCCAAGAGATAGCCCATAACAGCTACTATCAAGAAAATAGTATCCCAAGCAAAAGTAGCACACATCTGGAAACCTAAAAGTCCTGTGAGTGAACAGTTTACCAGACAGTAAATGGGCAGATAGAAAGTATTTCTTGTTCAGAGAAGAGGTCTTATACCTATCACCACATATCTAATAGTTACAGCTCCATTTTGGTGACTTCTCCACCAAGAAATCTTCATCATGTGTGCACCCATTACAATTGGCTTCAGCAATGAAAAAAAGGATTAGTAAACATGCATCCTGTTTCCTGCAGCATCTCTTACTAAAAAAAGCACCACATTGCTATGGCATACTCCAGGCATTTAATGTTTGAAAGCAAAATGCGTAGAATGGTAACATAAACCCAGCAGAGTTTTTAGCTTCGAAGGTCTTTAAACTTTGTTATATATTTGGCACAAAGAACTGTGCAGATCTGCAAGGAGAATGATTTGACTTTTTTTTTTTTTCAATTAGAATACTTTGAAGCAAGTTACTTTTTTTGCTCTGAGTTTTTTCCTGACCTGAATAATTAGAATGGTAATGTGTTCATAGATCAGAAGTGTATTCTAAAACTTAATTCTCTTGGCACCATAGACAATCAGTATTGAAATGGTTAGCATTATTTTCTGAGGTACTGATCTTACAAAAAGCACCATGTAAAAACTTGGAAGGAGGAAAGTCCCTGTGTGTGGGGAAGGGGTGTGAAAGGAGAAAAAGAAGGTGAAAGAAGTTGTAGTTCATTGGTACCACTTTCATCCCTGCTATGGAAATTGTAGGCATTTCCCACTCCTTGCCTTCTATACATACACAGGGGTTGTCAGCTGTCCTGAATTTCTTCACTTTTCTTCCTGTACATCATCAGAAAGACATTCTGTCCAAATGCAGAAGTCTTCAGACTTTATTGTAGGGCCTCGATAGCCCCATGCAGAGATGTTCTCCGCAGTCAGAATTATCCAGATAAGACACACAGCTGCACCTCCATGCAGCATTTCCATCCAGTGCAAACCACTGTGGCTTTACAGAGGTCACAGCCTCAGAGGAAGGACTGTTCTCTAGATTTTATGTTGCTCTCACTGTAGTGTCCAAGCTTAATAGCAGAATGTTGTAAGAAAAATGACCAAATATATGAGAACTAGACCTATCAGATATACTTTATTGTAGTAATGCATTTTTTTCTATTATTTACCTTTGGAAGGTATATTTGGGTTATAAAGACTAAATTGATTGTGTTTTCTAATTATGAAGAAAATGAGGAAAGAGGCTGAAATTTATTTCAGAATTGCAGTCTACAGTATTTAAAATGCATGACGAGCTACAGTCTTGCTTCCTAATTACTTAGTCCCTGTCACTTCTCATTAACATGTAAATCATGTTATAAACATAGTAAAGGTGGAGTAAAATATGTCCTGAGGGGAGGGGGCATACTGGAAAATTGCTTTGGGCAGTGTGGTGATGAGAGTGTTTCATTTGCAGCTCATCTGTATTCCACTCCTATGGGAAGATGCATATATGAGATTTAAGCATTCATATTTTCTTTGTCCTAGGCTGGAGTGGTTCTTGCACTTAAACAAATCGATCTCAAGGTTTTAAAGATCTCAAGGTTTTATCTACAAGGAAATTAGCATGCAAAATATAAGACTATCAAAAATATTGAGAATACATTTAAGGATTAATTGTATTCTTCTTTAAAAAGAAATAAAATTTGCTTATGATTTTAGGTGATAGTCCTGAAAATAAGAGCATTTTTAATAAGATGTTTTGATTCATAGCAATCCACTGACAAAAGCCTCTTGGCTCCTTACTATATAAAAATGGATTATACATAAATTAGACAACATTCAGAATATGCAGAATTACTCACTTGCCTTTTAGTGTCTAATATTTAATATTTGTAAGAATAATTGTTTCCAAACAAATTTCTGCAATATCATTTTACTCAGAGGAGTCTGTTTCTGAAAAGACATCAAGGCCTATAATTTTAATGAGAAAATCAGTTTATATGCATGATTTTGCTCTTAATGTACTTACCTGTCACTGACTGAATGATGAATAAGGTAGAAGGTCTTCTTCTCAAACACTACACTCAAACATGAGGGAAAAATACATACTACTAAAAATATATAATTTTGGTGCTTTTTCTCTCTGTGCTCAACTATTTTGGAGTCCTTTATCTGAATGAGAAAATTGAATTTGAAAATTTCACCTCCTCTGTGCAGTCAAATCCTACAATGGCTCATGAAGGAAAATATTTGGATTAAATATTATAAAGGAGTGAGCAGCTTATATGTATTTAGAATAGTTAGTAATCTAATTTAGCTGTAATTTCAGTGAGCTGGTAAAACAGAAATAAAGGTTCTAGAAAGACAAAAAAGCAAAATGAGTACATTATTGATTCATTAAAATTAGCCTACAGCACATAATTATACATATTATGTGTATATCATGTTATACTGTACTTTTTAGCACTTTCCATATGAATATGGTAGTATATTTAAAAAAGAGATATTGGCAAGTGATTAGTGGACAGCTGGGACTTCTGGCATGGAGGATGTGTATTTCACACATATAGAGCTTACTGAAACATTTAATATTGAGGAAAAGATGAATTTTCTGTCCCATCTTGAGAAGGGAAACAATTTTCTTTATTCCAGGAAGAAGGATTATCTCATTCCCCAGATTCTGCAGATTTTCATGACAGCTGATTTCCCTAGACCATGCCCTGTTACCTGCCATTACATCCACTTACAAAGCATTAGTTCAGTCATTCCACTAAAATGATGTGAATGTTATGGTTAGCAATAGTGTAAGTGAAAGTAGCAGCTTTGATTAGAACAATTTGCTTGCCTCTGAGTCTTCTTATTTCAGGAAGCCAGTACTCTCAGGAAGACTTTGTACTCAGATTTAGTCTTTTCTTCACAGACAAAATGCTGGAGATATATATATTTTAGTGAATTAATTGAAATTTTAGATAATTCTTTGCAGTGTGTCTTTTTTTAATTAGATGGTAGTGACACTACAATAACTTATCCCTCATCTTGCCTTCTGGTTTACTGGACATATAAGGCTCTCAAGTGGAAAGGAGATAATGGTTTCAGCCAACAGTGAGTGAACTTTAAACTTCCTGAGTTAAGAAAAATTGAAGAGATTTGAGAAGATGAAAATGAGATCTCGAGACTTTTGATGAGAGGAGAAAGAAAAGGGATGCTTCTGAGGATGTCTGTATGCAGGGATATGGGCTGAAATAAAGCTGTCATCACATTTTTTGGTAGAAGTCAGTATTTTAAAAAATCTGTTGATTATTGCAAGAAGTTAAAAGTAAGAAAGGTAATGTATCTTCAGCTAAAAGAACCTACACATAGACTTGCTTCAGCATGCCAGGAGGAAAATTAAAGTGGGGTTAATCCTTGCACTTTGATTTTTCTTTCCCTAAAGAGAAGGAATTTAGTTCATAATAATCCTGAAGCGGGATTCTGGCTTAAGGGTCAGAGTCTGTAATTTTGCAACAAACTGATAATCAAATGGATTTACAGACCCTGGTAAACTTGTGTGCTTAGCCACATAGCAGGAAATGTCTTTGCTCAGAATGGTAGGAAGAGGAGGAGATGGGAAGTGACAAGTTTGGGTGTCTCAGGGGTTATGTAAGGCAATGCCAGGGCAGGGGGAGCTGAGGCTGCTGGGGCTCGGTGCCCTGGTGCCCGGCAGCTCCGCAGCACTCGGCCCCTCAGGCCAGCAAAGCCTCCGTGGGGCTTCCAGCACAGGTAGCCCTTGCTCTTCCCATCTGCAAGGGCAGAAGGGTCACAAATGCTGCAGAAGTTGCAAGTCAGCCCCTTTCTGAGCCTCTGGGTGATGAGGGACAGTACCTTATGGAGGAAAATATGCTATTTAGCAAGGGTGGAAAAAGGAATTCACTGAAGCCCGTGGTTTGTCCTCTGGGGCTGGTATACCCTAGTTACTCAAAGGCACTCCAGCCCAAAGACAGTTCCCAGACAGGTCAGGCTGAGTACCCTGAGTGTTGGTCACCCACTTCTATAAGCCAATAACGAGTTACCTGTCATCACAGCAGCATTTTACCCTGCCTGTTTCACTGGCTTATAATGAAAGTGTGATTCTAGGAACAGGCCCTTAATCTACCCTTTGACCCATCCCCAACCCCATCTCCTGAGGGCACTTTTGCTCCCACAGTATTATTCCCTAGCCACCAGCCTTGCAGGACTAGAAGTCTGCAAACTCACTCAAAGGTTTTGCACAGTGTTGTGCATAGGATCAGCAGAAATCTGTGATCTGCTGGAAAATAACAGGAAAGCACTGAAAAAGTGACTGTTTTCTCCAAAACAGAAAGGAGGATCTGGAGGAGTTAGCACGGAAGTACAAGGTCCTAAAATGTCTCATGTACTGAGGGCAAAAAATATAAAGGGAAAAAAAGATTAGCACCAAATTTAACAAAGTTGCTACCTTTGGAGGACTGCAATAAAGAAAGGGTGGGAAAAGGAATGATTACGAGTGTGGGCAGGCATTACAGTGAATAGGTTCTCAGTGATGTTCTTCAGAAAATAATTATTTTCTCTTCTGTACTTGTCTTTTGCTTTCTGCATGGTTTCTTAGTGGTTATTTGAAAAAAAATAATCAAAAGACAAAGCTGTGTAAGAAATGTCAATAAAAACTGCTAGTTTCACTTAACAATAACTAGAGAGGAAGAGTTAAATAAACCAGAAAATGGACAGTGAAGAATAGTTTCCTGGTAACAAAAGAATTTTGTGAAGTACAAATCAGAAAATGAAAATTGAAATAGAAGTTGAAGAGAAGCTTTACACCTTGGTTAAATTTTTCTATTTGAATTCTGACCTGTTATTAAAATTTTCTGAGCCAGACAAAAAATTGAAGGCAGCCTAGGAACAGTGCTCAATGACAGTGACATTTCCTGACAGAGCAATTCTTTGCATATCACTTGTACTAATTGTATTAAATCTGACAGCAACAGTTTAACCCATTCACCAGGGGAATTTTCTTGCTGCAAGACCAGTGATCTATGTTTTCATTTAGATGTCAATCTACCCATTTGCTGTATATTTCAAAGATAGCATTAGCCTTAAGTAATTGTACTAATATGATAAACATCATCTCCCCTTGAATTGTTGCACAACAGAATCTTAAAAAAGCAACTTGTTTTCTCCTGCAGAAAAACTTAGAAAACTAAGGGGTTTTGCCTCTTTCAAATCCAGGCTGAATGAAATCACTTATTTCTTAAGGCAATTTTCTTTATTTGATCGTAAAGGAAAATAATTTTGGGCATCAGAAAGTGTTTTGCCTCCAAATATATCCAGAGCACTTCGTACAGTTTCAACAGCAAAAATCCAAGTGCCTGTGCCATTTTCTTCCAGCATGAGTGAGTTTTTATTTTTTACATGGGAGGCAGGAGATCCTATCAGGCTGGAAGACAGAAACATTAGGTGAAAATCAGTTAAATACATCCATTCATTGTAGAAATTATGCTGCCCATAGAGAACTTAATAGTGGGTGGAAATGGAGAGAGATGAAAATCCTGTGTGACTGGTCAAGCTCAGAGGGTTGGAAGCTGTTTTAGATGCACATTCAGTTGTCCTTTGAAAACTGTCAAGCCTTATAAATGCTTCCCAGGCCTGTTTCTCTGCTTCTACAACACTGCTAGCTGCAGCAAAAAATATCACCAGAATAAATCTTCAGAAATTACACCCTGCCAATGGGTTGTACTGAAGATGATGGGTACCTGAATAGACTTTTGAAATACAGCTAAAGTAGTCACTAAATACAGTTATGGTGTGAGAAACTCACCAATACAGGATGGTCTATTAATAAAAGTTGTGAGCTTAATTGCAAAAGGGAAGAGGAGGTGAAAAAGGGAAAGCATTGTAGGTAACCTTGAGGACCCTGAAGCTTTTAATATATGGCTGTTTTCTGTGTGGTGCTATTGGCTTAGGTGGTGAATTGTTTATATATCATGTTAAGAATTATGGAATGGCCCACTGTTCCAAAAGACTGGGGAAAGAGAACAAGCAGAAAGTTTGAAGACAGTTGCAGATAAAAATCAAAATCAAAAAAAATTAAATGCAAGAGAAAGAAGGAAAGTTTTATAGAGAGATTAGAGAAAGAAAGAAAAAGGAGTTTGGGAAAAATAATGAAGATAATTTGTGTTTTGCAGAAAATCAATATATATTAGCTTAAAAAAAAATCTAATAAATTGTTTGATGTAGCATAGAAAGCTACAGTACATCTCTTAATGGACAGATTTTGCAAAGCCACGCTATGAAGGCAACATTTAAATGGTAGCCCAGGCTCAATTGGTGTAGTGAAACCTTTTCTTTAGATGAAGTCTGATCTCTCTTCCCGTGGACCCTTGAGAAATAAAGGCTGTAGAGCACTACTTTAGTGGAGATACTTCAAAATTTTCCTTGCAGAGAGATGAGGAAAAACTTAAACTAAGTAATAACCAACATGATGGTGAGCAAATGTTTAACTGAAGTAATGGACATTGATCCAATACAAAGTTCTTTTAAGATACCTTGTTTGCAGGCTCAACATTTACTTGATCAATGTATTTACACCCAGGTAAGGGATCAGTGCATTACTGTATAGAATGCAATGAGACACCATGTTAATGTTTAACTACTGTCTAAAAATCTTGCAGATATAAAAATAAATACAGTAAAATGTAAGTATTCCCATGCCAATCCTTAAATGAAAGACAGATGATTTGAACAGGTTTCATTTTATGTAACTTCAGTCCTGTTAAAGAGAGTTGTCTAATTTCATGCTAGTCACAAAGGCTTCCTTTCCAGTAAATGGGATAAATAGACATAGCTGAATGATAAATAATCTGGCCTACTTTAGAAGCTATTTTAGGATGAAACGTATTATCTTTTGGAGGTGCTTGTTTCTCTTTGACAACAATGAAGAGAACTGACTGTGACAGACCTAGAGTAATAGGTTTAACTTTTAGACCCCTCAAACATGGCAAATCAGTTGCATTCTTTGTCATATGAAGGAGGGTCGAAGTAAAACACTGGTCTGCCAACAAGAGAGTTTTAATTTTTTTTTTAAGAAAACATGAGTTGTTGTCTGTTAGTAATTCGAATATGGAGTAATTCAAGAATCTCCTTTGTTCTGCTTTTGTTTTCTCACTGTTACCCACAGCTCGTGTTGGTCTGTGCTTCAAAAGCTGTTTCATAGAAGTTTTTGAGGAGTCTGAATATGATGTATTATTTTTAAAAAACAAGAATATTTTGTGGAGGATTTATATTTCCATATTTTGTATGCTCCACTGAATAGCATAGTAAAGTTAAAAATATCTTCCAGGATAAATATTTTACAAAAAATGTCTTTAGATGTTTCTGAAAATTGTATAAAAATAGAACAAAAAAAAAAATCAGATGTAGAACAGCACATAGAAATGCAGCTTATTTTGATAGATGACTATGGATTGCTTGTTGTTTGCTTTCACATGGTGACTAGTTTTGAACAGGTTAGCAGTGGTTTTCCAGAATCTGTCCTGAACATTTGTACCTGTATTTGAATTATGTGCTTCTCACAATACCACACTAAAGATGATGTTGTGCTCATCTTCTGGACATTTTCCCAGTGTTATGTGGAAGCAGTTTTGTACATGGATCAAAACATGGTATTTCCATAAAATATACACAGTCATCTATTTTCCTTTGAATGTTTGGAGCTTGCTGTTGTGAAACACTGATTGTAATGAACCCTGTTGTTTTAAGTAAATATTTGAGGTTCCATCTGAGCAGATCTCTTCTTATGTGGTAAATGGCCTTGTTACAAACTGCCAACGAGATGCAGTGCAGAGCATGCACAATTGTGGTACAAATACATACAGCTGCATGTAATTCACTGCAGAAACTGAAAACCTGACAATATCATTTGCATAACATCATTTTTCTGATGATATTAATCTCTCTTTTACCACTAATCTCTCTTTTACCATTTTGAAGTTACAGATTCCTGCTAAGTAAACTGTTGACTATTTTATTCTTTTTGGGTATCTCTTTTTACTGTTTATTGAAAGGGCTTTAAAAATAGGACCCACTCTTAGCAGAGCTACTGTAGTGTACCATTGTGATATTAAAGCTGTCAAGGACACAAAATAGCATCATAATGTTTTGACAGAGTACAAGTGACTGCACTGTAGTTTTGAGATTGCGGTTTGCAAGCCAAGTTTCAGCAGAGGTAACTTATTAGCTACAGGGCTGTCAATAAGGACATGTAGTGGATTGGCAGTCAGGTAATGTTCAACTGTATCTTCACAAGTGAGGTGGGGATTTTTTTGCAGAACATAGTTTCTCAAAAGTCTTGCTTCTTGGTAAGCAAATGTATTTTGGGTCCCTAGACTTCAATCTCTCTCTTATTAAAACACCACCACCAAAGGAAGACTGTTACATTTTCTAAAGTTGGTTAAACTTTTTTAGAGTAGGCTAAGCCATGAGATGAACCATTGTCTTGGACAGGAATTCAAAATGTACAGCTACTCTGGGACTTGCTGATCTCTTTTTCCAGACCCAATGTAAGCAGAGCAATGGGTTTTAATGTGGTACATCAAGGACCAGATGAATGGGTAAAATGCTGTGCCATATACACTGGAATGTCCAAAGGCAGCTGAGGAATCATGAGAGGCTGTTGTGGAGGCAGGGAGTTGTGGAGTGTGTATGGCACAACTCATATGACAAATTGGTGCACTGAAGGCAATGAACATCAAAGATTGAGGTGTTTTAAAAGGGACATATGCCTGTGAATTGGACAAAGTCAGATTCAACATTTCTGTTTCAGATAAAGATAGAAGATGAGGAAGGGCTGCCCTGACATTAAAAAGAATAAGAATTAAGAACAAAGAAAGAAAAAAAGAAAAAGGGCAACAAACATCACCCCCAACCCCACCCCAATAATAAGATTTCACAGTTAATGATCAGAGAAAAATACAACCATATACTGACTGCTTTGCTCTGGACAGTCATCATTTGTGTAGATCACCTGATATTACTGCTGTTTTGAACTGATGTTTTTCACTTTTTTGTTTTAAACGTTACTTCTGATAATATTTTCTTTTGATATTGAACCTCACCTGTATTTAAAACAGAAGAGGAATTAGAGCATCTCACATAAGAGGTTTCTTAATAAAGAACACATGAACAACTTCAGTTTTCTGCAGTCATTAAGGGTGCTGATTAAGAGTACATTTTCTCACCCTCTCTTTGGACTCATGTGTCAATCATCTGGAGAAAAGTCAATAGTGTCAGAAAGGTGACAGAAAGTTTCTTGAGAAGTTTTGATATCTAAAAAGCAGTTTTTCTGTAAACTTCCATGAATTGTATATAACATGTCTTCTAGGTTCTATATTAAACAGTGAAAAAAACTGCAATTTCTCTCTTTTTAAGTAGTAAGTTTATGACAGGTTTTTCAAAGATATTTTAGTGAACAGAAATTAAAAGGGGATATTTTTTCATGAAGTGAAAGAATCCTCTTTGAATCACCACAAGCTTCCTCTAGACTTGATGGGAGTTTGAATAATCTTAGAGATAGTTTTAAGTGAGAGTGAAAAAGGCTTGAGAGGTGGGCCAGTGTGAACCTCGGGAAGTTCAACAAGGCCAAGTGCAAGGTCCTGCATGTGAATTGATGCAATCCCAAGCATAAACATAGGCTGGGTGGAGAATAGATTGAGAGCAGCCCTGAGGAAAAAGACTTGAGGACTTTGGTTGAAAAGCTTGGTGTGAACCAGCAATGTGCACTTGCAGCTGTGAAAACCAACTGCATCCTGGGCTGCATCAAAAACAGAGAGTGGCAAACAGGTCTAGGAAGGTGATTCTTCCTCTCTAGTCTGCTCTTGTGAAAACCTTCCTGGAGTTCTGGGGTCTTCAACATGTGAAGGGCATGAACCTGTTGGAGTGAGTCCAGAGGAGAAAGCAAAGATGATCAGGGGTCTGGAGCACCTGTCCTATGAAGGCAGGCTGAGAATGAATGGTGTCTCTAGGGAAGAGAACATTTGGAGTGACTTTAAAGCACCAACCAGTACTTAAAAGAGGCTTCAAGAAAGGTGGACAGGAACATTTTACAAGGGCATATAGTGATAGGACAAGGAGCAATGGCTTTAAAGAAACATTTGAAAGAGGGCAGGTTTAAATTAGATATTAAAAAGAAATTTACTCTCACTATGAGAGTAAAAAAAGACTGGAGATACTGGAACAGGTTGCCCAGAGAAGCCGCAGTTGCCCCATCCCTGGAAGTGTTCAAGTCCAGGTTGGATGGAGCTCTGAGCAACCTGGTCTAGTGGAAGGTGTCCCTGCCCATGGCAAGGGGGTGAGAATGAAGTGTTCATTAAGGTCCCTTCAAATCCAATCTGTTCTATGATTCTATGATCTTTAAAGCACAGCTTGTTCAGTTTTGTTGGTGTGGTACTTTTGATTGACTGTAGTAAAGACATGGTGATTCATTGTCATAAATGAGTTATCTTTCCTATTAATTTAAAGATTATAAAATGCCTTTGCAATAAAGGCATATTTTTATAAAGCAAATTTTATAAAAAAATCCTATATATTTCTCTTATCTGACTTTACACTGAGAAATTATTTTTTGAGAATTTGGCTCATTTATAGGACTTGGTATCAAAGTAGGAAACCACTGCCAAAAGTGCCAAAGGTTAGAGAGGTTAAGATGATGGCAATATACTGTTTTAATCAGTACCTCTGAATATGAATTTAAATGTAATGCAAATGACAATTTAGAAAAACCAAATGGGCCTATATAAGTTTTGAGTAATGTTTCTTTTAGATGGATATCAATGAGTATATATTGTAAAAGTATTACAGTTCTTCTTACAAGCAAGTAGCAATAATATGTCAACAGTGCATCAACAATAATCACAACTTCAGCAAAGTGTGTTTTGACAAATGAGGTGGATTTATTTTGTTTTGTTTTATCTTGTCTTGAATAGAAGCACTAGAAACATCCACTGCAAACTGTTAGGTCTGATGGAAAAAGAGGAAAAATATATTTCCAAGATGCTTTCAAGTATGGTGTAGCCAGTGAAATGAAATATTAATGGTCTAGGTATCTACTGGTATACCACAGTCACACAAACAGACATCAAAGGATTTCCTAGGTTATAAAAGAGCTATCCTTGTGATTGTGGAAACTGAGATTGCATCTAGAAGAAAGGCATTCTGAGCTGATTCAAAAAAGAGATTAAATTCTCTGAGAACACACTAATATGAGAGCTCTACATAAGTAACTGTGAAATCAGCAAGGATGTAAAATAAATTCTGTATTTAAAAATGATTCACAAAATTACTGTGTGAGCTAATTAAAGAATACTAGAGGGAGTTTTATTGCTTGGGGTGTTAAAAATTAGAGTGGATGAGACACTAGGGGGCCTGTTCAAAAACCTTTGAAACCTTTTGAAGTCATCATAAGCTTGTCCCTTGAATTTCAGCAGTTTTTGAGTCAGCCACGCATAGCTGTGCTAAAAGAATTGCTCTCCATTGTTATGGTATGCAATACATCCCTGGAAAGTGTTTTCATTTTTAACTTAGACGTATGTAAGTATGGGAGAATATAAACACTTGTATTTTTATCTCACAGAATGAAATTCATTGTAATAGGAATAGAAAAGTTTATATGACATAAAGTTTTATATTTCCATATTTCTCAGCATTGGTAAGGGATAAAAACTGTTCTTTGCTAAAACTCAAGATCTTTTGCTAGCCAAGATACAAAGGTAAGAATAAATATTCCAAGCAGAAAATTACTGCTGAAGAAAATTTAGCAACTGAACTGGGAGTCAATAAAAAATGTAAATATTCATTCTCATAACTAATTAATTAGGTTGTAAAGAGGTGTGGACTCCACTATGGAACCTAACAGGAAGAAGCCATCTATTTCCCATAAGTCTTTCATTAGGTATTCCAACATTCTAGGATAAAATTTTTAAAATACTTTAAAATGGATGAGTACATTCCACTAAACTTGCATATTCATAACTCAGTTGTTTTTTATTAATAAAGACCATGAAAGTCCATGTGAAGTTTTAACTTCTCCTCCTGTAACTCTTGCAGAACTATACTATATGTAAGAATAAGTGTATTCAAAATTCTTTGTGCAGATATTTACATATATTTATACTTGCATGTATAGATGTGTTCATGTGCTCCCTGAAAAGCCAGGTGGGTGGAAATTACTCTCCCAAACATTAATGTAACATCAGAACTGGATGAAACTGCTAACCATGTTTTTTTTTAAATGTCTCTCTGATTAGTGTGAATGCTGACCCTTAGCTGTGACAGATTGAGAACAAACTGGAGGAGGGCAAAACCACTGGCCAAACACCAGCTGCTGTTCCTGTGCCAGTGTGCAAGGGGATCTGCCTGTAGGAGTTCACTCTCTGCAGCCAAGCCCACGTGAAATAACAGCAAAACAGAAGTGGCTGATACCTGTTCACTCAAAATCCCACTCAGAATTCCTAACTATGCCACTTCTGTCGAAAGTGTCACTAATTTATATTTCTAAATAACCAAATATCATACCTTCTAGCAATCTAAGAAATGAAACTAGAATTTTTAATGTCATTAAAAGATGACAATTTGGGATGCCTTTCATATAACTTAGACATCAGAGCAAAATTTATAGTTTCTTTGTTCGGTTTTTTTTCTGGTCATAATTTTTTACACTGTAGAGTTAGAGCCTCATTCAACTAATTTTTGGTTAGCTGTGAATTCCATTGGTTGAGCACTATTCATCTGTGTCTTCTTTACCCAGACTTATAAGGAAAAAGATTTTTAATTACCAAAGCTCGAGTACCCATTTAAAACACCTAAAAAGTTGCAGTTTATAAGAATTCCAAGTTGATCCATCGACATTTACAATTTCAGTTGATCCCTGTAGGGTGAGTTTGTGTCTCTAGGTCTTAAATAATCTACTCAGTAGTCTCCACTCAAGCAAAACCAGGTAAAAAAAGAAGTGGAGCTGAAATGTAAGACAATGATGTTTTGAAAATATCTATACACATCATTTAATTGTAAGAGAGTTTTTACTGATCACATTTTATTATATCTGTATTTCTGAGAGAGGAGTAAACAATAGCTTTTTTTCCCCAAAGATTAATGACATTCTGCCCAGCACTTTGATTGGTTTAATCACTGGGTTCCACACACAAGATATGCAGACAGAAAATACCCCACCTCCAAAAGCCTCCTTTATAATTTTTCTATAACACCTTATTTGTCATAAGAGGCTGTTAAAAATTAACAAGAAAGTTTGTAATTAATGCAACTTCACTACTATAAATTTGAAGTTAGTAAGGTAAAAAACCTCTTAATTTTCTGTCTTTTTATTGGAGGTAAGTACAGATTTAAGAATATTTGCAAGTATCATTTGAAATCAACTGAAATATGGAACAACATAAACTCAGGTTTAGTGATCTCATATTAAAGTATGTGTTTATGTTTGTGGTACAAAGAATAAAATTAAAATTCCAGTGCTGTTTATATTTTTTGGAAATAATTCTTTTAGAATTTTAACAACAGGAAAAAGTGATATGAACCTAGGATAACTCTACAAGCGAGGCCAGACACTGAGTCCTGACAAAACGGGTTGAAAGTCATTCTAATCTTTTGGCTATAAACAATCCCCAGTGAATAGGATTTGACATCAAATTTTGTCAGTGACTTGGTTTATATAACAAAACCATTACAGACTAGACAGAAATGGCATGCTCTACTCAGGGAAAGCTTAGGGGGAAAAAAGAACGATAGGCATTGCATAATTTCTCTTCAGAGAAGTTACATGAAGAATGGGCTTCATAAAGTCTTACAAAATCCCCAGGACTGATGGTCCCTGGATTGGCAGCAGCCAGGCAGAGCTTGGACAAGGCATAATTGAGTATTGACAAGGAAGAGAGCTTGGGAAGTATCACCCTTGCTTTGACCATCCCAGGAAAGACACCATGATGAACAAACTGAGTTTGGTAAAACATTCATACGTCAAAACAAATTAGTACCAACAATTTTTGCTAAAGTTCAAAGCATCACTGCATTTTCCAGTGTGGGGAAACATGCAACACAGAATACTGTTCCATGTTGTCCCTGAATACTGTTAATTATATTTTCTTTTACTATCTATCCATAAGTAAACTAGAATGAATATTCATTTAATATTCTGTGTATATTGATGTATATTCCTGAGGCCCTATTTTCTTCCAGTATGTTTCAGTTACATAAACGCTACAGTTCTACTGAAAAAAGAAAAACAAAGAACAAACAAACCTGAAACAGCAAAACAAAGGCAAACAAATAGAACCTCCCACAAAACTGCTATAAGAACAAAAATAGCAAAAAAGTGGTAGTCATTCATAGTAGCAGAAAGTTTTTACTTTTACCTGGAGTTTTTTCATCTCCAAAGACTAGCCTTAAATAGTATTTTTCAAGTATTTATAAAATATTTTCTGCTTAAACAATCAAAATACTTTGAAAAGTTTTAAATTAGAATTTCTGTGTGAAGATTTGAATCTGAAAATATAGTAAGTCACATAAATGTCCTGAGGTCACATGTTAAGCTAGTCAAGGACTTAAGAAGAGACCATGCATTTTGTTCATAATTTAAAACCCCTTACCAACCAGAAGTTGATTTGAAATTCAGTAGATATAGTATTTTCCCCAATTTTTATGAAAAAAAAAATTTCTCTGTAGATGGAAACATAATTCCAACGCAATTTATGACTTTCCAGAAGTTTCCTCTTTTCTAATAAGACATGAAGTTTTTTGCAGCATCAAAGAAATTCTTGGATGCTATAAGGTTAAAGTAGTTTGCATATCACTACCAGTAATTTAAAGGAATCTAAATATTAGAAAAGACTTTCTATGGCTTATGGGCTGAGAGATTTTAGGTTTTATTTATGTTAGTGCAGTTAGTGGCAACAGAAGTATTAAAAACCACACATTTGAAGAGTAATAGTTATTTCAAAATTCCAATAAGATTTAAAGATCTGTTTTTTCATTTGCTATCAAAGCATAGAAAACTTTTGACCCAAAAAATGAATTTCTGGTAAGGTATACAAGAAAATGAGAAGAGTGTCTTAGAATATGACATGCAAACAAATAAACATAGAGATGAATTGCATATCAAATTTCCTCCAGGGCTCAAACCTATGAGCAAGGAAACTTGCTAATGCAGCCTGAATGATTAGGTTGTGTAACTCCCTAAGTTATTTCAAAATTTATTTTCTGTGAGGAAATGCTATTTATATATGAAACAAGTTGGATGGAAAAATCCTTATGAAGAAAGGTGGAAGCTTATTGACAAAATGAAACTTACATTTAATTATGTTATTCTTCATGCATTCTAAAATCTAAAAAACTGCAAACATAAACATTTATTTATTGCATGAAAAGTTTTAAATCAATTTTCTCAAGGAAGGTAAATTTAAATTCCAATTTAACTCTGCAGAAATGTCTGTGTGATGTCAGAAAAAAAGGAAATGGAAAATAGAAAATGCACTATGTCTCAGTCATCTAACATTGCTTGATGATACTACTGGTAGTTTTATAAATTCTTTTCATATTAGATTTATGGATTGGTTGCTAATAATTTCAGATTATAGTAGGCATTTATTTATGCAGTCTTCATTTACAGTGGGCTCTTGTCATTCACACTTCAATATATAATTGTCTCAAAAAATAAATTTCTGCAGTAACTGAGAGGTAACTGAATATTTTGTGCAATTACAAAAATCATTGTTAGTTTAGATTATAATAATAAAAAGTCTTGATAAATAAGGTGAGGGAAATTTAGAAAACTACCTCCACCAGATAAGACGGTCTTGATGCACATGTAATTGGTCAGATGATTCTAACATTCTTCCTCAGCAATGTGATGTTATTTGCACAAAGATATTCTTCTAGCCTTAGACATTATCTCTTTGAAAATAAGTAGCTGATAAATTAGGTGCTGATGAGGAGCCAACAGAGTGCAGTCAACTGTGAGTGGAAGATAGCACTATTTGCATTCCTTATTATTCATAAAGAATTACAGGACGCCCACACATCTGACATGATTAGAACACATGAACAGTAGATTAAAATCATTCTGTATTAAATACAGAAAATGAAGTAGAAATGAAAATACATATTGGCCATTATAAGTGATGCTTGTTCAGTATGTCCTAACTGATCTCTGTGCTTCTGTGTCAGCTGTCTTTTCAAGCAGTAAAAAGATTTACCTTTTGCTGGAAGTTCTCTGCTTTAGATTTCAGTACAACTTATTGCGTAGGAATTACATCAGAGGCTGTACTGCAAAGCCTAAGTCACACTGGAACTGAAAACTTAGAGGTGGAATTTCTCCCTGGCTTGTTTCTTTGTTGTTTTTTGTTGTTGATTTTTTTAATTGTGGTATTATTTTAATGTGAATTTATAAGAGGAAAGGTTATTCAATGATGCAAAAAGATGGAAAAGAGAAACCTAATATGCCTGGAAAGACGCTCGTCTGGAAGCTGGTGTGAAAACTCACAGGAGTCAAACAAGAATGTATTTTGGATCAGCCCCACGCTCCTGTAATCACAATATATACCCAGACGTGTGTTACTGCTTTCATTTAACTTGCAATTTTCACAAGTCTTGAGTTCCTGTGAGAACTTTCAAGTCAGAAGAAGTTCACTGGCGTTTTGTGACAGAAGTCTGATTGACACAAACACATACTATCTTAATCAAAACATCCAATCTCTACAATCAGATGTTTAAATTCCACTAGACACTTACTCTGATAATTACATTGGTGCACTGTAAATCAGTAATAATTACACTAAAATTCCACTGATTCGGGTATCTTTTCACAAGTAGACACAATCAATCATCTGTTCACTGCCTGCAGTCCTGGTCACTGCTCAGCTGTGGTCCAGGTACCAAGGAGCTGTATTGGAGTGCTGAGCCTGAGGTTATATACCTGTTTCAAAATCGCACAGCTTCTGGATGAGGAGGCTATAGAAACTGCAATTTTGTTTGATTTGACAACGTCTGTCAAACTGCTTGAGCAAAATTTTTCAAACAATCTCCAGGAAAGATCAAGAGCAGCGGAGAGGATTGGAAATTGAAATCACAATAGTTAAGGGTTAGGTATACTTAGCTCCTGAGAGATTTAATGAGCCTTTCTTACATAGTTGGCATGATAGCAGAAGAAATTTGGAGATGGCAGATGCAAAGTAAAGAGTACTAAAATATATATTTGAATTATCTATATACCTCACTGGACCTAAAGATATTGAAATTGCTCTTGCTGAGGAACAAGGTACCATTTAAAGGAGTTTTTCTAATAATTCTGTTTAGATGACAGGAACTTTCAAATAGAAAGTGATGTTTAAAGGATCAACGACTACATAGAAAATAAAATGTAGAGTATTCAGTATCATCTTATCAGTTTAAATTTCCCATGCAAAATTTTAATCACCTCATTAAAAAAAAATTGAAATAATTTTGAAAAGCAAAAAAAAAATAGGAGCAGAAGACTGTGAAAGTAATGAAGAAAGCTTGAGAAGTCTGGCACTAACTTGTGTACACAAGCAAGATCTGATAGTAAGATGTAATAAATTGGAAATACTGACAATGTAACCATAGCCACTGCTGTATATTTTATCTTTATACCAAGCATAAGGAGTACAGTTCATTGAAATTAAAATTGAAAATAGTCAATAACATTGAATGATAAAATGGTTAATGATTTTCTATTGTTTTTTTCCTCTGCATGATTTTGAAATTGTCTTTGAATAGATTGAGTTTCAGAGTTGAAAGTATTATAAAACACAAGACATATATGTGACTGAAGAATACCCATAGTTCTATCAGATAAAGCATGTCCTTTTGAGAGGGGATACAATACAAACTCAGAGATTTTTGAGTAGTGCAAAAAATATTAACTAATGACATTTTTTGCCCATGGGCTGATTGTTTCATAATTGTCAACTGCAGAGCTCCCTTCACCTTCATTTGAAGCATGAGGTGATGGCCTCTGTCAAAGATGGGATAGTGGATTAGATGGATAATTGGTCTGATTCCTCATGACAGCTCAAAGGATTCTATGTAAACTCAAAGGAAAGGAGAAGGAAATCAAGCTGATACTTTTGTCTGAAGATGAAAATAACTGTCTAGTGTGGTAGAGTTTTGTGGGGAGGCTAATTCTTGCAAGCATTTCTGCTACACCTAAATAACTCTGAAGTGAGAATTTCTGGAGATTGCTCCAAAATGCAATTCCTTGTAGAAGTAGGTTGTGCTAATTTAAATTCTGGAAGAGGTTTAAAGCTGTATGAGCATGGCCTTCTGCCTGTAGTAATGCACTTTGCTCTGCTGGAAGCCTCATTCACCCAGGCAAAATGCACCAGTAGGTGTGGTAATATTCCTTCTGGCATCAGAGCCAGCTTGCCTTTGACCACTGAAATAAATGTGTGGGATTCTGCTACATATTCTCCTGTATTCTGCTACACGTACTTACCCTTGTGGAACAAACATCACAAGCCACTTAGACTGGTTATAGACATTTTAAGCCTTTTGGGTCCATTAGATTGACAAGATAAAAATAGATGTAGTTACCTTTCAACATCTACATGATTACCAGTTCTGTATGATGAAGTCATCTCTTCATTAGAGAAATAGCAGGAGTTCTTTTTATGCTGAAGGGTGCTTGAAAGAAAGAAGAGTCCTTTCCTTCCTTCTTGGCTTGCTTTTGGCTTTCAATGAGAGTATGCACAAACAACCCTGAGTTATATTTAATGAATGCAACAACAAACTTTTCCTCCATGCAATCTCTATTGCTTACCAAGTACATCAGGACATAGAGAACATTTTGTTTTTCTTCCATGTACTGTTGCTTTTTTTTGTGCCTGTTTTTGCACTGTTTTGGGCAGCTGTGATCGCTGGAAGGACAAAACGCTGATCACAGGATGAAGGGAAGCTTAGAAATAGAAAAGGAGACAGTGTTTATGCAAGGAAACAGAATGTATGGCTAAAAAAAGAAAATTATAGGACTCATTCTCAAAGCAATGTATCTTATATTTTCAATAATTACTAATATTGTGAGTTCTGCACTCCTCTAGTGTTACCTTTTGATAGAGGTTGATTATCTACTTTTGACCACTTCTAAAAATTCCAGTATGATTTGGTCAGTAAAAGACTGCTGTGGAAGGGTAACAGAAAAACAACATTTTCTGGAGAGACTGCTTGTCAAGCAGCAAAAGAAGAGGAGTGAAATTGCAGAAATATGAGGTCTAATGGTCTTGACCACCATGAATTCAGAGCAGTAGCTTTTAGAGCAGCACTTAGCTCCTAATTGCTAATGCTAGACATGTAGTGAGACGTTGAGCAAGTAATGAATTTCTTCTTTGCATTTCTATATATAGC
This sequence comes from Anthoscopus minutus, assembly GCA_013399455.1. Lineage (NCBI taxonomy): Eukaryota > Metazoa > Chordata > Aves > Passeriformes > Paridae > Anthoscopus > Anthoscopus minutus. Next base: position 28,677 of record VWYI01045483.1, read on the forward strand.
TGAATGATGGGGCCCTTTCAACCCTGTGCTTCTTGGGGCCATGAGGCATCTTTAAACCACATCTAAGTTATACAAGTCTTCAAGGCTGTCAAACAGGGTCCACTGAATAAGGTCTTTGGTCAGCTGACCAGCAACAGTCTACTGGGAGACCAGTGAAATCAGAAACACATTCAATGGACTTGTACTCAGTGAAGTCTGAGAATAGTGCATGGTATTGCAAGAGTGATAGAGTAAATTTTATGCATGGGTTTTCCATCTTCTTTATGTAAAGTCAGCTGGTTTTTGTTTTTGTTTACTTGTTTGTTATGTCATACCTTTAGCTAGCTAATGCAACTGCAAAGGTTAAAATGGTAAGAGTCCCCTAAGTAAGAAGATGGTAGTGTTTTGATTTGCCTTGCTCAAGGTGTAGCTTCTCTGGAATTATTTTCCAATACCCAAAATACAGGTTCCAAGGAGAAATATAAATAAAAAATATACCAGTAGCTCCCTATAGAAAGGTGTCTTAGACTCATTTAATGCACTCATTTATCAGTGCCTTTATTTTAGAGTTTTCTTTATAGTGCTAGTGATTGAAACAAATCTCCCTGTTGATTTGCCTGTATTCTTCCATGTAGTGCATGGGTTTTTCTAGGAAATTTTGACCAGGAATTGCAGTGATATGGAAGGCTGCTTAGCTCATGCAGTTGAAAGTGGCAATTCAAATGTCAGGCACTGAGTGAAAAACTGATTTCTATAATTTCATAATTAAGTCCTTTCTTATGCAGCCTTGCTCATTTTGCGGTCCCAGGTGTGAGAGGCAGCTGGTTGGCTGAGCTTGCGTGGGTGACCAGCTGTGCCTGGCACATATTCACACAAGAGGAAATTGTGATGAAAAGGTGCATTACCTAAGAGAACATACAGTGTCCACAGGTTGGTGTCACACCCTGCCCCACAAGCAACCAGATGAGCCTCTGCTTTTCAGACGAATGAGTATATCAAATGTAACAGTTCCACAGACTCCTCTACATGTCCTAGTGCAGGGATGGTGCAAGCAGGAGGTAAGACCAGCTGGGGAACTCAAAATGGCATTTCATGCGTAGACTGAATTAGGTATCTACTTCACATATGGGTGTATACATACCTTCTGTGTCTGAGTCACACAACTTGACATCCGTGGGTAAATGTTAAAAATCTGGTATTTGCAATTAGAAGTTGTTCAACACGTACCTTTATGCTGCCCCAGGATTCACTGAGATAATAAAGGCTTAATGTGACAAGATTTATATTTATCCTAAATGAATGAACCATATTTTATCTTGCAAATGTTAATATGATTAGGAAAAAAAAGTCTTTATGTCAAGGTAGGTAAATACCCATTTTTCAAATGATGATAACATGTTTTTATTGCGTTTTAAGGAAAAGATACAATTATGATAAATGACAGATTCTGTATTTTTCGTTATCCTTGGTTACAAATGCTGGTATTAAGGTTGACTGATGCACATTGCACAAATATGATGCTTTAAACTATGGACCAAAACATGAAGTAAACAGTCATGTGGCAGCCAGTAATGAGTAATCCTGGGCAAGCAGAGCACAGGCTTACCAGTAACACAATCTTTAGGTTACACGGTTTTGTGTTCTTGCTTTATTAGACATTCTAGAAAAGAAAAATTCCTTCTCAATTATTAAATGCCCCAGTCAGACAACAAATGCATTGGCTGGATAAAAAGGCTGGAGAATATATTACACTATATCTCCCCATAGTCTGAGTTTTGACACTTACCTGCAGTCTGTGCATGCAAAGCATTCAAATACTATTTTCCAATCACTTATAACAAGAAACAGCTTAAAATATTATTTGGGGGTTTTGTTTGTGATCTTGTTTCACAAATATACAAGATTTGCAACAGTGTTCTAATTTTAGAAAGATAAGAGATGTAAGTTGAATGTTGAAGAGTCATAATAGAGAATAATGGAGTAAAAGTTGGTTTGTGATAGGTAGACAAATAAACCTGAGATGCTAAAGCAGAAGATGGAAAAAAATGAGGTTGGAAATAGTAAATTTCTATACTGGAAAGTACTGGACATTGATGGATCATGGGTTTATAGAGAGAGATGGAGGAGATGATTCTGAAGGAGGTCAAATGCATCCATCAAGACATGGAAAAAGAAACAACGCAGAAGGATGACAAGGTTGAGCAAGTGGTAAATGGACAAGTTGATCCATGACGGAAGTTCAGCCTGGGAGGTGTTGCTAAGGAGTTGAAGGGGGTGCCATTGCAGCTGTACCAACTACTCAGTATGAAAATAAGAGGCTTGAGTAGAGGAAGAGTCCAGTCCAGTATTATTTTTCCTCTATTTTTCTCAGTCGATATAAGTTTTGAAATATTACATGTATCCTATCTATAGGCTCTGAGTTTTGGCCATGTCCATAGTGCAATATGTGCAGTTTGATTCATAACTCCTTTTCATTATTTCAGTACTCACTTAAATGGATTTAGATTTATATGTCCAGATATGTATTTAAGGAGATTGAAGCCAGTAAGATCAGTTGGTAAACTGCAGATTTTTCTTCTTATATTAAACAAGAAAACACTGAATGCTAAAACTGTCATCATCACACAGTCAAGGTTAAGGCATCATTGTGGAGCTGTAGGCTCAGAAGCTAATCTTTTTGAGCGCTTAAAGAAATTAGATGAACAAATCTGGTCATGGAAGAGTTTCTTCTGTGGATGGATGGGATTTATTCATAATAGGCAGCGTCGTTTGGCTTCTGATTTTAAAGAAAATGTCCTTGTCTGAAACATGAAGAAAATCACATTAACAAGGTTTGTCCACAAGTGTCATTTGGCTGTAGGAGAAGATAAACTGAGTTGAAAGACTCTTGGCACTCTACTTCAGGGACTAGTTAGAGACAGCTGCAAAGGTGAACTGTCATTTTTGCAGATTTTACATAGTCATTGCTACTCTCCTTTAGTGCTGTTTCATCTTTTTTCTGTGTTCCTGGATTACACAGGATGGATATAATTTGAACAATTTAATTTTCAGTGTGTAATTAGTATACCAGTGTAAGTGGCCTGATGCTTTTCCCTCGGAAAGAGAAAGAAAGGAGCACTTAATGTTTCTTTGCAAATTCAAGAGTAAATATCCTAAATATGGGCCTGGGAAATATCTTCCTAAAACCCACCACTCAGAGACTCATGACCCATGACCTCTTGTGCCACTGCTGTGACTGACGTCCACAAAGTCTCATCGTGCATTTGTCTGAGCTCTAACTACCTTTTAATTTTGTTAAAAAGAAAGAGATTCAGGGGGGTAAGTTACTAAAGCAAACATTTTAAAATACATAGTAGTTTATCCTGCAATGAAAGCCAGTGCCTGACAAATAAAATTACAGCAGCTATAAAAGAAAAATGTCCCGGTCTACAAAGTTAATGATATCTTTGGTAATTAAGTTACAAAACTAATGTAAACACTGCAATTCCTTAGTTGTAGCAGAGCTCATAATGTGTTGTCTGTTCTGTTTTCTTTCTGAGTGAACATATAATAGCTTTATTGTTTAAGTTGAGAATAAACTAAATTACAACACTAAGCCCTTAATTATTTGACCATTTGGAGTACAATTAAATATCTCTAAAAACGGGTTGGTAGTTTAGTGAGCACTCCCAAGTTTTAAATGAAAAACTGAATGATATTTTAAATCTAATTTACTTAAACAGCCAAATCAAATCTTGCTGTGAGCACTTATCAAAGTTAATCTCCACTTGTGCTTTTTATAAATTGGGAAAACCAGCTGTTTTCAACCTCTTCTTTAAGCCTAGGTTTCTTTTAGTGGTAGTGAACAGACATCTGCTGGAATAGGTATTATCTCGAAATAGAGCAATTTTTATTTAAAGGCATGCTTGCTGTCATATGATAAAAAAAAA
>VWYI01045487.1:1097-22320 GCA_013399455.1 Anthoscopus minutus
CTTCCCTCGGGATCACCCGCTCCCAGCTCGGAGCCCTTCCCTCGGGATCACCCGCTCCCAGCTCGGAGCCCTTCCCTCGGGATCACCCGCTCCGAGCTCCGAGCCCTTCCCTCGGGATCACCCGCTCCGAGCTCCGAGCCCTTCCCTCGGGATCACCCGCTCCGCCTCGGAGCTCTTCCCTCGGGATCACCAGCTCCGCCTCGGAGCCCTTCCCTCGGGATCACCCGCTCCGAGCTCGGAGCGGCTCCATTTCCATAACAAGGAACCATGGGCTGTCCAGGCACATCCAGCATTTCCGGAAAAAGGAAAAACAGCCTTCCCACATGCATCCAAAGCAGATAAAAATAAGAGGGCGGAAATGTACATTAAATTAAAACACAATATTCTGACGTGGCCCGATGAAATAAAAGAGATTGTGGAATTGCAGCTGCTGTTAATTTTCATTCAGATTAGGTCTGTTTGACCACTAAAGCTCTCTGTGTTTGTAAATGTGTGTTAATTTTAATATGAAAAGTGTCACTTCTACATAAGAAGGGATTTATTGAAGATTGAGATGAAGCACTTTCAGAAATCACAGTCTGGAACATTTCATTCTGATAACGTTCAAATCCAATGTTTGGGAATTATATGATTTCTTTTTTTTCTTTTTTACTAATCCCTTTTCTGATTTCAACCTGCTTTAGCAGATCTTCCATTCCTATGAAACGTCACAGTTTCACAATTATTTAATTAAAAACAAAGGAATCCAATTCTTCATCCATCAGAGAGGTTCTGGAGCAGACCCAAGGCCAGGCCAGAGCAGGAACAAAGTGCAGCACAGCCCCAGGCCAGAGCTCGCCTCAGAATCTTCCTCTGGATTCCTCCTCCCTGCCCATTCCTTGCCTCTCCCTCAGCACCAGTCCCAAGGGGCTCTCACAGACAGAGCCCCCAGCCCATCCCGGGGCTCTGGGGACCTTCCAGGGAAGAGAGGGGCCCAGGGAGAGCTCAGAGCCCCTGGCAGGGCCTGAAGGGGCTCCAGGAGAGCTGGAGAGGGACTGGGGACAGGGATGGAGGGACAGGACACAGGGAATGGCTTTTGGCTGAAGGAGAGTGGATTCAGACTGGATTTTAGGAAGGAATTCCTGGCTGGGCAGGGCTGGGCTGGAATTGCCAGAGCAGATGTGGCTGCCCGTGGATCCCTGGCAGTGCCCAAGGCCAGGTTGGATTTGGGACAGTGGGAGGGGTCCCTGCCGTGGCACTGGTGGGGATTTAAGGTCCCTTCCCACCCAAACCATTCTGTGAGTTTATGTTTTAATGATGATCAGGACTGTTACACTTTTAAGCTGATGTTCACAGTATCCCAATTCAGTCTCCATCCTACTCTACTGACACAGAATTTGAAGGAATAAATAGAAATCACTTTTGTGCAGGACTCTGAGGACTTCACACAATGAAGCAATACATTGTGAAGGAATGTTCTGAAGGAATGTTCTGTTCCCAGGGTTCCCAGGAAGGGCAACACTCTCAGCTTGTGGCCAGCACCCTCCCATTCCCATTCCTCTGTGGTGAGAGTCCAGCACCAGTTGTGTTCAGGAAGGGCTGAACAAGAGAGGGGGCTCTGCCACCACTTTGTCACTTTGCCTGACGTCCCAGTCCCAGTCCCATTCCTGTTGGAACTGGTCCCCAGCTGCAGACTGGGTATCTCAGCCTCACCTTGGGCTGGGGAGGAAACTCCTCACTCATCATTTGCACAGGAAACTTCTCCTGCCCTGCAGTGAGGAGTTGTTCTGTCTCTGCAGAGGGTTTGAAGAGGGTTCTGTTCCTCCTTGGACTCCGAAGCTCAATCAGTTCTGCATTGCTGAACATGGTGAGGGCAGCTTTAATTGAGACCCTTGGTCTGAACAAACACAATTAGGAGAATTCAGAAAATTTAACCAAATTGAGACTGACCTGCTTTTTATAGGCAAGGGCTCACTGTGAGCCAGCAAAAAGCTTAATTTAACTCCTAAAAGTTTGTATTGTGCAAACTCAAATAAAGTCACGGAGAGACTGGGAGACAAAAAAAGAGCAGCTACAAAATATTGACTGAGAGAATGTGCTTGGTGTGGTATCACACAAAATGTCACAAGCATGGAGCTCTGTGGAGGTATTTCATAGACAAAAGTGAGAAAAAATTGATGTGCCAGGCAGAAAAATCATTAGCCAGAGCTCTTGGCTTGCCTGAGTCTGTTCTAATGAGGTGCAGCTCCCCCAGCTCGTGGTGGGCTCGTGCCCCGTGCGGGTACAGGGCTGGTTCCCCCGGAGGACTGGGAGCCCTGCAAGAAGATGGATCCATTCCAGCTGCGTGGTTGTGGGGAGACTGCTGAATAAATCCATTCAGCTGCTGGTTCACCTGCCAGCATCCCCACTGCGGGAGCAGCAGGACAGGGCTCCTGGGCTCCTGGGCCAGCATCCCGGGACAGAGCTGGGAGCGCTGCCCTGGGACCACGCTGGGACAGAGGCTGCTCCCACTTCCACTCTGCTGGAAATCCAAGTGCTGGCAGTCATTTCCTCCTGCCTCGCCCAGGCAGGACCTCCCAAGGGCCAGAGGTGACCCTGCAAGACTCAAGAGCCAAAGCCCAGTGAGCTCTGTGGGCCAGGACAGCCCTGGGTGCTGCCCAGCTGCTCTGCCAGAGGGGCTGGGGCCATGCCACAGAGCAGCTGGGTGAGCAGCCAGCAGGTCCTGACAGCTGCGCTCCAAAAGTTCACTCTGGGAAGAGAACATAAAAGGAAACAAGTTTTCAGGTGTGTAATCCTTGGGCTTTGGTGCTGAACGTGGTCTCTGCTCCGGGGTCACTCAGGACATCCCGAGGGGACAGCAGAGCTGGGAGCCCAGCAGAACAGCACCTCTCACCCTGGTACAGCACTGAAACCCCAAAGGAGTGTTTTCCTCTCGAGCTTCCTGCAAGCTGCTCCTGTGTCCCTGCAAGGGAGCTGGNCTTCATCTTCCTGCAAGTGTCTCACCAGAGCCTGCCACCTCCTCCAAGGGGAGGCGAGGGCTGCTCCTGTGTCCCTGCAAGGGAGCTGGACACAGCTCAGGGGACAGGGAATGGAGCTGGACACAAAGCTGGGACAAGTGGCTGAAACAAATGGGCAGGGGCTGATCCCAGGAATTTCCTGGCACAGGAGCAGAATTTCTGCCCTGGGCAGTGCCCAGCCCTGAGCAGAGCCCAGAGAGGGCTGGAGGCTCCTCCCTGGGATATTCCAGAGGCACCTGGACACAGCCCTGTGCCCTGGGCTCTGGGATGGCCCTGCTGGAGCAGGGAGTGGCACCAGTGACCCTCTGGCGTCCCTCCAGCCTGGCCCTGCTGGGATTCTGTGGCTCTGCAAGGACATTCTGTCCCGTTTTCAAAGGCAGGATGTTTGAAGCAGCTGCCCCCTTTCACAGCCCGTGCCTTTCCCTCTGCAGGGTGGCACAGGAGCCCTTTGCAGGAGGATTGCGCTGCTGCCCAGCCCGGGCTGTGTAGCAGCAGCCAGGCACACCCCAGCAATACTCACAGCACTGCTGGTCCCTGCACGGCACCAGCTGCCTCCAAGCCCTGCTGCAGTCGGTTCATCTCCCGAGCTCTCTGCTCTCTGCCTTTTCCAGGCTCTGCAAAATGAAGGCAAAGAATTAATTGCAGAAATGTTGCAACTTCCCAGCCTTCCAGGGGATCCACAGCGGAGGGGAGGTGGAGTCAGGCTCCGCACGAGAGGCTGATGTGCTCCCCATCCAGGTTTGGTTTAATCAGCCCACAATTAATCTGCCCACAAGCTGGGAGATGTTCACAGCCATGCCAAGGCTCTCTGCAATTCAGGGACTGATGAAAGGCAGGCTGGCTCCCTGGGAAAAGCTGCCAGGATGAGATCGGCTCCATCCAAACCCTGTTTGAGCAGCTGCTCCCCATCCTGTGGCAGCTCTCTTGCCATGCTCTGCTCTGCCTGTTTGTCATTCCAAACCGTGAGAAAAGGACCACAGACTCCTCCTGGGCGCTCTGCACGGCAGATTTCAGCATCCTTTAGGGAGAAGCAGCGTCCCTGGAGCAGTGCCAGCTCCAATCCTGGCTGCACGGAGCACCGGGGCCCTGTGGGATGGGTTTTCCACTTCCATGGTTTCTGCTGGATCCCAGAGTGCCCGAGCTGAGCTGCTCTGCTCCAGTTGCTTCTCCAGAGTTGCTGTCCACATTCCTGCAATCTCCAGGACAGAGATTCCCCCCTGTGCCAACGAGCCGAGTCCTCTCCCACGTTCCCCGGGATATCTGCAGTCCTTGCAGAACATTTACAATCCTTGCAGGAAAACCTCGATGGAAGTGACACAACTCGCCAGGATGTTCAGCTTAATAACGCTAAAAAGTGGCTGCTCACAAAAACCACAGCCATTCCCCAGAATTTGTTTTCCCGAGCTTCTCACGAGCTCGCAGCCACTGCCCAGGGGCGCTCCCGGCCCCGCGGCTCCGGGACAGGAGCGGCCCCGGGAGCCCCGCGGCGCTGCAGGCACATCGCTGGGGAAAGCAGCAGGGACCGAGCTCCACCACCAGCCACGCTGCCAGCCCAAACAGAATTCCACAGGCCCACGGAATCCCTGGGGCTGGAAAAGTGTTTAGACTGCATTAAGACCAACCAGCAGCTCTACGGTCACCACAGCCTCAAATGCCACAATGCAGAGTTTTCTGAACGCTCCCAGGAATGGGGACTCCACCCTGCCCTGGCCAGGCTGTTTCAATTATTTACAACCCTTCCCATGATTTTTTTTCCCAATATCCAACCCCTGAGGCCGTTCCCTCTGCTCCTGTCCCTGTTCCCTGCCAGCAGAGCCCGACCCCCCCGGCTGTCCCCTCCTGCCAGGAGCTGTGCAGAGCCACAANTGGACTCCAGCCCCTCCATGCCTGAAAGTGTCCCCAGGACTGGAGGTGTGGCCTCAGCAGGGCCAGCACGAGGGACAGGCACTGCCCTGCCCTTCACATCCACAGTGCCGGGGAGGAGGGACCTTTGGGAGGGGACAGGAGCGGTGACACACCCACACCCCATGGACAGGGCTGTCACCCTCAGCGCCATGGCCTTGAAATGTCACCCTGACCTGTCACCCTGACCTGTCACCCTGACCTGTCCAGTCACCCAGTTCCTCACCCACACAGCTCTCTCTGCTTTGTCTGGAAACGCCACAGGAGGCGGAGCTGCCATCCTGGATGTCCTCCATGGGTCCGTGGGGAGCACAGAGCAGCCTGGTCTGGAGCCCCAGAGCCCATCTGATTCCCCCCGGGATGTCCCTGCAGGGCCCAGAGGCAGAGCAGCCCTGCACGAGGTCAGAGCCTGTGAGCCCTTTGTGCTGCTCTGGAAAAACCCAAAAAAAGGAAAAATCCCACAGGGGTTTTGATTGGCTGCATTCTATGCAAAAGGAATTAACCTTTGTACCCCAGAGCTCCATCTTATCTGTCCCACCCCATGGTGATGTCATCTTCCCCAGGCTTCTGCCTCAGGGGTCTTGAATATGTTTGAAAAATTCCTGCATAAGCAAAAGTGTAGCGAAGCACAGAGCTGCAGGTGAGTATGAGAAAACTTATGGCCATCTTCAGTGAGAAAACATCCAGGCGTGGGTGCTCCCTGCAGAAACACAATCCAGAAAATTCCTCTGGTCACTGAACCCAAATGATCATCATTAGGGACCTGATTTCCCTCACACGCACCTGGGGTTTATTCGGATGCCAGCTGATCTGGCAGCTTTTCTGAGATGTCCAGGAGAAATCCCCTCCTGCTTTAGCAGTTTTCTACATCCCTGCAATCTGAATTTCACCCACCGTGGGGCCTCTGCAGCCCCAGAGCAGCCCCAGCCCCAGTGCAGCCCCAGTGCAGCCCCAGTGCAGCCCCAGTGCAGCCCAGCCCCAGTGCAGCCCCAGTGCAGCCCCAGTGCAGCCCAGCCCCAGTGCAGCCGAGCCCAGCCCAGCCCCGGCACAGCCCCGGTGCAGCCCCAGTGNGCCCAGCCCCGGCGCAGCCCCGGTGCAGCCCCAGTGCAGCCCAGCCCCAGTGCAGCCCAGCCCCAGTGCAGCTCAGCCCAGCCGGGGTTCCATGCCAGTGCCATGGGCTCTGCTCACCCTCCAGTGCCGCCCCCGGCTGCAGCCGCCCCCAGGAACGGGAGCCGAGCCCAAGGACGCTGAGCCCTTTACCCTGGGCGCCTGCTCTCCCCTGGCACTGACCTGTGCTTGGAGGGGCCGCTCTTCCTTCTGACTTCTTGATGGCACAGGGCAGGGATGGGTGGGAGATCGGGAATTGGGAATTCTTGGCTGGGCTGGAATTGCCAGAGCAGCTGTGGCTGCCCCTGGATCCCTGGCAGTGCCCAAGGCCAGGTTGGACACTGGGACACTGGGAGGGGTCCCTGCCCATCCAGGGCTGGGATGGGTGGGATTTAAGATCCCTTCCCAACAGAACCATTCTGGGATTCCCTGATTCTCTGACAGATTAAGGGCCGTGTCCCAGAGAAATGCCAGGAGGGACAGGAGCCCCCCAGGCTCTGTCCCTGTCCCCTCCTGCCCCTGCAGCAGCCAGGGCTGTGCAGAGCTGTGCTGGGTGTGTGCAGGAAAGCAGAAATGCACTGGCCAGGCCCCTCAGCTCTGCTCGGACCCCTCTGCTTGCCGAGGGCCCAGACCCTTGCCAGCCCTCGGCTCAGTCCCTGCCTCCGAGCAGAGGCTTCACCTTCTGAAAGAACAGCTCCCGATCGTTGTCAACTGCCTTTAGCCATGAATGTGTCAGATTTGTGATGGAAAGACTTAATGCCTGTTAATTAGGATCAGTATTACTATTTTTATGTGAAGTCTCCATGGTAATAATTCTGTTCTGGAAGGTATCAGGGGAAATTTGGGTAGATTTTGATATGAAGAGTGCAGACCACTGCCACAACACTCTCAGTCTCTCAGCAGGGTCACTGTGAAAGACAAGATGCAGATTTTGTCCCTTTTCATCAATTCCTGAGAGGATAATTTTTAGAGAAGCAGCTACTCATCATTTCAGCAGTTCAAGCACGGGAGCGTCTGTACATGTAATTACATTTCCCTTACCAAGTTGATTCCTTGTGAGATTGCTTTCTAGTGTGCAGAATTTCGCCTTTGAAATTCCACCAAGCAGAGCTCAGAATTTCCTTGCCTACACTACACTAAAACACTAAAAGAACTCTTTTATTTTTAAAGACAAACATGGATCAATCCACAAACACCAGGAGAGAGTCAGCTCTTGACTTCCTCTGGGTTAAAATATTCAGGCTGAAAGGGGGGTTCTGCATTTCATATTTTATTTTTTTCAGGCTGTTTTTTCCAAAACTTATTTATTCTTGCTCTTGTTGTGTTGTCATCTGAAAACTCTTCCCTTTTTCCCCAGAGCAGGGACCCCTCCCACTGCCCCAGGCTGCTCCAGCCCCAGTGTCCAGCCTGGCCTTGGGCACTGCCAGGGATCCAGGGGCAGCCGCAGCTGCTCTGGGCACCTGTGCCAGGGGCTCCCACCCTGCCAGGGAACAATTCCTTCCTAAAATCTAATTCAATCTCTCCTCTTTTGGTTTGAAGCCATTCCCTGGCTCCTGTCCCTCCATCCCCTGTCCCCAGTCCCTCTCCAGCTCTCCTGGAGCCCCTTCAGGCCCTGCCAGGGGCTCTGAGCTCTCCCTGGATCCTTCTCCTCTCCAGGGGAGCGTTCCCAGCTCTCCCAGCCTGGCTCCAGAGCAGCTCCAGCCCTGCAGCAGCTCCGTGGCTCCTCTGGGCTCTCTCCAGCAGCTCCAGGTCCTGCTGTGTCCCCTGCCCAGGGTGCCCTGGCCACGCTCCCAGGGAATGTCCCAGCCACTGCAGAGGGGCTGTGTCCAGGGACAGGGACAGGGACAGGGACAGGGACAGGGACAGGGACAGGGACAGGGACAGGGACAGGGACAGGGACAGGCACAGGCTCAGGCACAGGGACAGGCACAGGGACAAGGACAGGCACAGGGACAGGGACAGGCACAGGGACAGGGACAGGGATGGGAACAGGGACAGGCACAGGGACAGGCACAGGGACAGGGACAGGGACAGGGATGGGAACAGGGACAGGGACAGGGACAGGGACAGGGACAGGGACAGGGACAGGGCTGTGCCCACCCTGCACTCCCTGGCTCCAGCAGGGCACTGCCAGAGGCTGGAATGAGCTCCCAGGGCTCCCTGCAGGAGCTGCACTCCAGGACCTGCCCCTCTGCTCCAGCGGGAGAGGCCGGGCCGTGTCCCTGGCAAGGGCCCCAAAAACGCTCCCAGAGTGTGGCACAAGGCCTGGCACTGTGTGAGCATTTCTGAGCAGCGAATCTCAGCGTGGGGGCAGAAGGGGAGCAGAGCTTTGTCACTGCAGGGACAGAAGGACACGGCTGGCAGGGAGCGGGAGCTGCTCCAAGCAGCTCGGGCAGGGAGAATCGCCCCCAGCCCTGGGAGCAGCAGCACCAGAGAGGGGCAGCTGGGATAAGGTGGTGCTGGCCTGGGGACAGCCTGGTGGCCTGGGGATAACCTGGTGGCCTTGGGATAACGTGGTGGCCTTGGGATAACCTGGTGGCTTGGGAATCACCTGGTGGCCTTGGGATAACGTGGTGGCTTGGGAATCACCTGGTGGCTTGGGAATAACCTGGTGGCCTGGGAGTCACCTGGTGGCCTGGGATAACGTGGGGGCCTGGGAGTCACCTGGTGGCCTGGGAATAACCTGGTGGCTTGGGAATAACCTGGTGGCTTTGGGATACCCTAGTGGCCTGGGAATAACCTGGTGGCCCTGGGAATAACCTGGTGGCTTGGGAATCACCTGGTAGCCTTGGGACAACGTGGTGGCCTTGGGATAACCTGGTGACCCTGGGAATAACCTGGTGGCTTGGGAGTCACCTGGTGGCCTGGGAGTCACCTGGAGCAGGGGGAAAGATGAGGGTGATCTCCCCAAAGCAGCTGCAGTGACGCTCAGTCCTGGCCAGTGACGGATCCCTTCTGATTCTCCGCTTGTGAAGGGAAAACTCTGGCAGTCTGAATAAACTCATTTTCCAGCTTTGGCTCTGGGTTTGCTCTGTGATTTATCCCTTGCTCAGTATTTCATTTCTCCTTGCACTGGAAGGGAAGTGCTGTTGGCTTTTAAAGCCTCTCTGCTCGGGCACTTCGGGGATTTTTATCTCTGAAGGTGTCTCTTGCTGTTCCCAAAATGAGGCGACACGTTGAGTTATAGTAAAGGCATAACAGAAACTCAGATCAAAAAATCTGAAGGGTTTTGGCTGAAACTGTTCACCAAATGGAATCTAATTTGCAGAAGATTGTGCTCAATACCAAATTGAATTTTTTTATGTAATTAAGGCATTCCGCCCATCTTGGGTGATTATTGCCTGCTCTGCATTACTGATATTATTCTCACATTACCTTTTTAAACGTGGCGATTATGATGGCACAAACAGATTAAAAATAAGCTCATTTAGGGTTTTTTACAAGCAGATCTCATTTTTCGAGCCAGAGCCTTTTTAGCCCATTTGCACACAATACCAGTGGAAAAAGTATCTTTTTCCCCTTTTCATCTTGCATTCCTGTGACAGTAAAATAGCAAACAGACTTTTAAAATAATGACTCCCAGTTTGAAACCTTGACTAATGAGGTACAGCCTGGTTGAACAGCATCGTTCTGAAGGCTTAAAACCAGGGAATTAAAATGAGCTCATTCCCACATTAACTGCAGTGGCCACAGCTCCCAAACTCCATTTCAATGGCTCCGAGGTGCCCAGGGTGCACTGAGGAAACCCTTGGCTGCTCAGGGCTCCTCCTGGACCCACCACGGGGTGGCTGCAGGCTCAGGGATCACCAGAGACCCCTGTCCAAGACCCAGAAATGAATCAAAGCTTCTCCTGGCCCAGGTGTGGGAGAGGCCCAGCCCAGGTGGTGGAGAGAGTGATTTACTGAGCTCTGCTGTGATTACATCTCCACTGCAGCAAATAAAGGGGATTTTACACACAGCCTCCACAGAGCTTTGGGCAAATAATTAAAGCAAATAGTCCGTTATTGCTTGATTAATTTTTGTCTGTTTTTTCTTCTCCTAGAGAAACATCCTTGTGCTTATTCCTTTTTTCTTTGGGTAAATTTAGAGTTCAGATTTATCCCTCATTCAGATTTATTTGAAGAATATTTAATTTTAAACTTGCACGGGGACCATGGGCTGTCCCAGCCCCGGGGTGGCAGCAGGGCCAGGGCTGTGCCTGTCCCCTGGGCTGGCCCTGCTGGGGCACCTGCAGTGCTGGGGCAGCGCTGGGTGCCCAGGGACAGGACATGGATAGGACAGGGAACGGAGCTGGAGCCCCAGGAGGGGCTGAGGGAGCTGGGAAAGGGGCTCAGGGAACAGGGACAGGACAAGGGGAAATGGCCCCAAGTTTTGCCAGGGGAGGTTCAGGTTGGATATTGGGAATATTCCTTCCTGGAAGGGGTTGCAAAGCATTGGGATGGGCTGCCCAGGGTGGAGTGCCCATGCCTGGGGGGGTTTAAAGCTCTGGCATGTGGCACTCGGGGACAGGGGTCACTGGTGGCCTGGGCAGGGCTGGGGAAGGGCTGGACTCGATGGGCTCCGAGGGGTTTCCCAATTCCCAGATAATTCAGTGGTTCCTGGTGGCTCCATGTCTGGAATCCCCCCGGGGTGTGGGCAGGAGGGCGAGGCCCCCAGGGCCAGGTGAGGGTGGGCGCTGTAAGGAACAGGAGCTGCCTCTGCAGGAATGTCTCATTCCCTGGGCAGGGCAGCACTGGGATCCAGCCTGCCTGGCCTGGAGCTCATCCCTTCATTGCTGAGCCCCCAGCCCCGCCTGGGCTCTGGGCTGGGGCTCACTGGCACCAGAGCCAGGGGAGGAGAATCCCCCTGTGCCCTGGCCCGGGGCCAGCAGCCCTCTGGCTCTCGGTGACTGGCTCCTGTCGTGGGCCAAGCAGAGCTCTTTGAGCTCTGAAGTCACAGCAAGGGGAAAAAAGTGTCATTTCTCAGCCCAGAGCATGGCAGTCCAGGACAGAGCCTCGCTGAGGGCTGAGCACTTCTGTGAAAAATGGGCCTGAGATATGAAATACCTCAGCTCAGGTATTGATTAAGGGCTGAAACAGAAGTAGTTACAAGTAATTTATTCTTTATTTCCTGACATAATACAGGAATTATTTAATTAGGAACAGAATTATTTACAGAAGGTGCATTTGTGGCGAGTTTAAATCAATAGGTTTAGTTAATAAGCAAAAATATAAATCTAGGTGGAGTTTAATTAACTGCAGGTCTGTCAGCAGTTCTGTGAGAGCATCCCACTGGCAGCAGCTCTGGGTAATTTTTATGGATAGCTCACCTTTAAATTAATTTCTTTGTGCAGGTTTCATGCTCTCCTTTAGAACAGTGCTCAGTTCCCTGTGCTGGCTGGGAGCAGATGGGAGCCCCTCTCCTCGGGCAGGCGAGTGCCTGATGAAGATGTTCCAGCAGCAGCAGCAGGGAATGGCTTCCCACTGCCAGAGGGCAGGCATGGGAGTGGCAATATTTCCCTCTTGGGAGCTGGGAATTTCCATCTTGGAAACTGGGAACTGTTCCCTGGGAGGGAGGGGAGGCACTGGCACAGGGCACCCAGAGCAGCTGCGGCTGCCCCATCCCTCCCTCCCTGCAGGAAAAGTCACTTCCCTGTTAGAAATGCAGTTCCTTGGCCTAAGCATGAGCCCCTTGCCAAGGGGAGTCTGCTGCAAAGCCTAAAAATGATTAAGGAGAGGCAGAGTTTTGGAACTTTTGGATGCAAGTCCTGCAGTTCTTAGGCAAATCTGTAATTTCCAAGGGAATTTCTGCTTGGGTGACAACCTCTGGCTGTGTTTCTATGTTATATATCAGTAGAAATGGAAATATGGATTCACTTAGAGTTGGATCAGTCCAGAGGTTACAGAATTTATCCTCAATACTTTAAAAACAGAGTGGTTTTTGGAAGAGGAATAATTTTCTCTTTTCCCCAGAGGCAGCAGGAAGGATGAGAACACGTTTCCCGTTTCATGGCAATATTTTTCAGCGAGGGAAGGCCTGGCATATCCCTGCTCTGTTTGATAACATCCCTGCTCCATAGCACCGACAGAAAAGTGAGGGTGAGCAAGGTAAAGAATTATTTATTCATCTCATTCCCATTGTTTACCATAACAGAGATTTGTCTGAGCCCAGGCAGGAATCCCTCTCTCTTCATGCCAAGCTCTTGAACTGGGACTGAAGCCACTGACTTGTTTTAATTAACACTAATGCTCAATTAAACCAAGTAAACATTAAGATTCATGAATTACAGCCTTCATTGTATATGAAGGCAGCTTGTCAGGATGCAGGCACACAAAAGCCTGGATTTTAGGGCGATTCCCTGGAGGCTGGGGAGCTGCTGCAGGGGCTCTGTGCCCCCCAGGCTGGGCCCCAGTGCAGCAGAGCAGCCCCTGGAGCCCAGCCCTGCAGAGCCTGGCACAGCCCTGCCCGGGCAGCCGGGGCCAGCCCCGCTGCCAGCACGCCACATGACAGATTTGCCCTGTCAGTCACACCCAGAATCAGGATTGAGAGTGGGACAAGAGCAGCAGCCCCAGCTCCTGCCTGGGGACTGCCCCGCTGCTCCCGCTCCTCACCCGGGCACTGGAGCCTTCCCTCTGCCCTCCCACCCGGCCTTTGCCAAGGGCAGAGCTGCACACACTGCCCAGCTCTTCACTGCAGGAAAAATCTGGCCCCTGGATGTGGTGGAAGTGCCCAGGGAGGTTTGCAGTGCCCATCCCTGGAGGTGCCCAAGGAATTCCTGGGGGTGGCACTCAGAGCTCTGGGCACACGGTGGGCACAGCTGGGACTTGGTGATCTCAGAGGATTTCTCCAACCAGTTCTGGGATTCTGGGGCTCTGGGGCTCTGGGATTCTGTGTGTTTGTCCTCTCTGCCCAGCCATTCCCCACAGGGCAGCTCAGAGGCTCTGCCAGAGTGATTTGCTCTCAGAAAGCAGAGTGTAAAAAATTCAGAGTTTAATGAGTTCTTATTTCCCTGATATTTCGCTTGGGATTAGAGGGAAGAATGAAAAGTCTTCTGGTCTTGTAGAATATTGAGTTTTAATCTGAGAAGAACAGCAGGTTTTTTGACTGTTTATTTTGAAGAAGCACGGAGTGTAAGACTGAAATGACTGCCAGGAAAAGACACTTGCTGGTCTCGTCCATCCCCAGCTGAGCTCGTGGCCAGGAGCTCTCGGGACGCTAGAGAACACCCAGAGCTGCTGTTCCACGTGATGGTTTTTGTGACCTCCACGTCCGTGACAGTGTTACCCAATTCCACATCACTGCCATGGAACAGAAGTCACCTTTTCCCCCTCACATTACCTGGGCTTCAGGAAAATGAGCTGTGCTGCAGGGAGAGAAAACAGAATTCCCCTTTGGAGACACACGAAACTGCTGTGGGCACTGGGGTCCCCTCCAGCATGGCAGGAAATGCAACGGTTGCAGTTTTTCGGGATTTAAAATTGCCAGATCCAGACGCTCCCAGCACTTTGCGAGCTAAAACACAAGTTCCACCCCAGCAGGAGGAAGAACTCTGCCCTGAGGGTTGCAGAGCCCTGGCACAGCTGCCCGGGACAGGGAGCTCCCTCCCTGGGGACATCCCCGCATTCCTGTGTCCCCTGCTGCAGGTGACCCTGCCTGGCTCTGGGTGCTCTCCAGAGGTCCCAGCCCCAGGACCCTGTGCAGCTCAGAGGAGCCTCGCTGGCCCTGCCCCTGTGGGGAGCACTGGCCCCAGCAGCCTCAGAGGGGCTGGTGCAAGAGGCTGATCCTGTGATCCCACAGCTCTGACCTCAGCAGCCTCAGAGGGGCTGGTGCAAGAGGCTGATCCTGTGATCCCACAGCTCTGATCCCACAGCTCTGACCTCAGCAGCCTCAGAGGGGCTGGTGCAAGAGGCTGATCCTGTGATCCCACAGCTCTGAGCCTCCAGTGCTCCTCAGCCACCTCTCAAAATCCCCTGCTGGGCGTGGTGAAAACAAACAGTGCCAATTGCTTTTAAACTCACCTGTAATTTCTCAGAACATTTTAATAGCTTATCAAAACCAGATCCTAAAAACACTTTAAAAATAACACACTGCATTCTGAAGTCCAGTAAGGTTTCTCTACTTCCATCTGGATTTCTTTGCTTTGTCTCCTGCTCTCCAGGTTTTTTCCCCTGCCCTGTATAATTTAGGGAATGATCTGACTGCTGTGTCAGCTTCGAGCTGGTAAGGCAGAGTTCTTGGTTTTGTTACTGTCTGGGTTTTTTTCATGGTCTCCTCTGCATGTTTTGACACACTTTATTTATTTCTGGTTGTGCCCTTCCTCTGAAACCTCCCAAAACCTTAAATTTCTCTGTTGCAGGCTGGAGTGTAATTAGGTTAAGATGTCCTGTAGCCAGTTTTAATCCATATATTATTTCTCTTCACCAGAAAGTCGAGACTATGAACAAACTCTCTGTGTTCAATGCAAAGGTCCAAATGGCTGCTAGAGATTTATATCATGTTGATAAGGCAGACATATTCAAGTGTAACCTGGAAAAAAAAACCCCATATCAAACTGATTTATTTTACTGTTATCTAAGTATTGAAAACCGCCCTGGAAATAACAACCTACTCATGATTTTAATTTGTAAAGAAAACTTGTTTACGTGGCAGCAATTAAAAATATCAGCTCAATATCTGTAGAACACAGACAAGGCTGAGCTAATTTATTTTATAAACTTAGTGATCACGTTGAAGCTCAGTCTGCAGGGAGAGCTCTCCATCTCCAATTTAGATAAAGGCTCCTTTGCAGATGGGTAACAGCGCGAGGAGGGCTGAGTTACAGAGCAAATGGGTTTGTAATAGAAATCACCCAATCTTCAATAAACAGTTTATGATAAAATTAAGAAAATTCTATTAGGCTCCATTGCCATTAGTTCCCATTAGTTGTCTCATTTGTAGGAGCTGCCTTCCAGGAGCAAGTGGGTGTTGCTGCTGCAGGGGCAGGGCGAGGCAGGGAAGGCTGGAGCCCTTCAGGGGCATCCCCCGGAGCTGAGCCCTGGGGTTTTCCTCGGGCTGGGGCTGTGTGGGACACGGAGCCGCTGCAGGGCCCTTCTGCCCACAGCTGGCGTTGCCTGAGCCCGAGTGCAGCTCGGGGAGCACCAGGACAGGGGAGCTGGAGCTCCTGGGTCTGCCCCAGAGCAGGGATGTGAGCATGAGGAAGGGCTGGAGCAGCTCCGTGCCCAGGAGAGGCTGAGGGAGCTGGGGCTGCTCGGCCTGGAGAGGAGCCCCAGCTGAGAGGGGCCTCAGCCCTGGCTGTCCCTGAGTGTCCCTGCCTGTCCCTGGCTGTCCCTGGGTGTCCCTGGCTGTCCCTGGCTGTCCCAGGCTCTGCTCCAGGCCCAGCAGGGGCTGATCCCAGGAATTCCCCGGCACAGGAGCAGAATTTCTGCCCTGGGCAGTGCCCAGCCCTGAGCAGAGCCCAGAGAGGGCTGGAGGCTCCTCCCTGGGATATTCCAGAGGCACCTGGACATAGCCCTGTGCCCTGGGCTCTGGGATGGCCCTGCTGGAGCAGGGAGTGGCACCAGTGACCCTCTGGGGTCCCTCCAGCCTGGCCCTGCTGGGATTCTGTGCTTTGCTCTCGGACGCCTTTTCCAGCCCCAACAGCTCTTTGGTTCCCTCGTGCACACAGGCTGCTGGCTGTGCTGTCCCTGGCACGTGGGAAGCACGGAGCTTTCCATGAAAATTCCACCACCCTTGCCCTGGCAGCCATTCCCAGCCTGGGGAGTTCTGGGCATTCCCCCGGCACCAACTCACAGCCAACCCTGCAAGGAGGGGTTGGGAACCATCCCTAAAAACAACAAATCATCTCTGGAAAGCAAGGAGGGGTGGGGAACCGTCCCTAAAAACAACAAATCATCTCTGGAAAGCAAGGAGGGGTGGGGAACCGTCCCTAAAAACAACAAATCACCTCTGGAAAGCCCACTGCAACCCTGAGTGAGGATTTCTTTGTCCTGAGGATCAATAATGCCTGATTTTTCTGTTTCTTCAAGCATCAAAGCCATGGTGGCTGTGCGATGTTATTATTCATGGAAAAGGATTTCCAGAGAAAATGAGAACTTTGCATGGGTAGTTTAGGATAGATATAGAAATGATTAATTTTGTTTAATTTAATAGAGAGATCTAATTTCATTGCTACCTAATATTTAATACTTTTCCTCCCTGTCTCAGTTCTTTCTTTAGACTTTCATGATACTGAAAGAGAAATAAAGGAAAAAAAGAGACAAAGAATGCAAAGTAAAACAAAAATGAGGCTGTTCAATCAGGCGAGGAAAAAAGCTATCTAAAATCCCCTGAATAAGGTCGAGGAAAATGAATCATATCTTTTTCATTCAAGAAGTGAATTTGGCTTCAGGCATTAAAATCTCGAGCTGTCTGAAAAGGCTGGAGACACAGGTGCTGCTTCCGTGCCAAAGCTGCCCCGCGCCAAATCTGCCCCGCTCCAAAGCTGCCCCGCGCCAAAGCTGCCCCGCGCCAAAGCTGCCCCGCGCCAAAGCTGCCCCGCGCCAAAGCTGCCCCGTGCCAAAGCTGCCCCGCGCCAAAGCTGCCCCGCGCCAAAGCTGCCCCCCGCCACAGCTGCCCCGCGCCAAAGCTGCCCCGTGCCAAAGCTGCCCCGCGCCAAAGCTGCCCCGCGCCAAAGCTGCCCCGCGCCAAAGCTGCCCCGCGCCAAAGCTGCCCCGCGCCAAAGCTGCCCCGCGCCAAAGCTGCCCCGCGCCAAAGCTGCCCCGCGCCAAAGCTGCCCCGCGCCAAAGCTGCCCCGCGCCAAAGCTGCCCCGCGCCAAAGCTGCCCCGCGCCAAAGCTGCCCCGCGCCAAAGCTGCCCCGCGCCAAAGCTGCCCCGCGCCAAAGCTGCCCCGCGCCAAAGCTGCCCCGCGCCAAAGCTGCCCCGCGCCAAAGCTGCCCCGCGCCAAAGCTGCCCCGCGCCAAAGCTGCCCCGCGCCAAAGCTGCCCCGCGCCAAAGCTGCCCCGCGCCAAAGCTGCCCCGCGCCAAAGCTGCCCCGCGCCAAAGCTGCCCCGCGCCAAAGCTGCCCCGCGCCAAAGCTGCCCCGCGCCAAAGCTGCCCCGCGCCAAAGCTGCCCCGCGCCAAAGCTGCCCCGCGCCAAAGCTGCCCCGCGCCAAAGCTGCCCCGCGCCAAAGCTGCCCCGCGCCAAAGCTGCCCCGCGCCAAAGCTGCCCCGCGCCAAAGCTGCCCCGCGCCAAAGCTGCCCCGTGCCAAAGCTGCCCCGCGCCAAAGCTGCCCCGGTGTGGGGCGAGCAGAGCGGGGCTGGGCTCTGGGGCGGCACCGCGGGCACACACGGGGCTCAGCGAGGGCTTCTTACAAATACTCGCCACAGCCGGGCTGATCAATCAGCCAGGTATTGATTAATTCATTGATAAGGGCACAGCAAACAGTGCCCCTGCTCAATCAGCCAGGTATTGATTAATTCATTGATAAGGGCAGAGCAAACAGCGCCCCTGCTCAATTAATCAGGTGATTGATGAATTCATTGATAAGGGCAGAGCAAACAGCGCCCCTGCTCAATCAGCCAGGTATTGATTAATTCATTGATAAGGGCACAGCAAGCAGTGCCCCTGCTCAATTAATCAGGTGATTGATGAATTCATTGATAAGGGCAGAGCAAACAGCGCCCTTCCCAATCAGGTAATTGATTAATTCATTGATAAGGGCAGAGCAAACAGCGCCCCTGCTCAATCAATCAGGCAATTGATGAATTCATTGATTAGGGCAGAGCAAGCAGCGCTGGGGATGTGAGGAGTGTGTGCTATAAATGGGCCAGGGAACGGATTCTGCTGTGATGCCTTTTTTAGGACAGCTTTGGGGCGGGGAGCCCGAGGGGCTGCGCTCCCCGCCGCGGTTCCCGGTGGATGATGTGCAGGAGGAGCGCTGCAGCTTTGCTGAGTGACACAGCTGGGGCTCCCTGCCTCTCGGGAGTCCGTAGGAAATCATTTGTTGGCTCGGTGTCTGGGGTGTCCCTCTGATCCAGATCCGTTTATGATGACACTGAAGTTGTAAACCGGAATCCTGGAGGCAGTCTTAGCCCCTGTCTCTGGTGTGTGTCTTTTTCAATCCTTTAGCTGAGTGTTGGCTCGTTGTTTTGGGGGTTTTTGTTTCCAGCAATGCTGTAGGTCTCCTCATTTACGTGTATCTTTGTGCTCAGTCTGGAGCCCCGTGTTGGGGAGCAGTGGAGGTGACACTCCATGGAAGTGGAAACAATTTCAGAGAAGGGGATGCAAACACAGGGTGAGGAGCAGGCAGCTGGGGGCATGGGCAATCTACAGAACTCAAACAACTGGGTAACCACGACAAACAGCAAGGCAACATTAATTCAGCACCAACAATGAACAGCAATACCTACCTCAGCACAGTGGGGATCTTCACTGTGTTTTATTCACCCCAGTCTGCTCTGCCCCAACGCGCCTGTCCTGGCCCTGGGCACTGCCCCTTTTACAGGCAGGGCTGTGCCGTGCCGTGCCGTGCCAGGCTCCTGTGCTGGCCCAAGTCCCAGCAGGCCCCAGCGTGCTGGCTAGCTCCAGTGGCTACAAGCCCCCACCAGGTCTGGACAAGGCTGGAACACGTCAGGTTACATTCCTAGCAAGTAACAAGTCCCTTGGTGTGCACACAAGCCCACCTTGTCCTTACACATAAAATGGATAAATTCATAATTACAGTGGCAAAGAAAGATACACATCACAGCAAAAGCCAGCCAAATTCACAGCAGAATGATTTAAATATAATGAAATCATTATATTTTTCTTTGTCTTGTGTCCATACTTTACTTTAAGTTCAGAATTCTTGTTTATATTCCCATGGTGTGTTTCCATAATGACACAAATCACTGTGTAGCATCCCACAGGCTGGGGCCAGCAGCCAAAGGGGTTTGGGATCCATCTGGGTGAGGTTTGCCCTCAAACCCAATGGGGTTAAGTGATGCCTTGAGCAGCCAGGGTGAACCCGTGTGGATCCCGCTGGGAGCAGGAGCTGGGGCTGGGCCGTGCTGCCCCTGTGTGCAGCTGGGGACTGCGAGGGGTGGCTCTGCACAGCAAAGTCCTTCCACACCGGCACTCCTGTGGTCAGACGCGGGGTTTTCTTCACCAGGAGGACTCCTCAAAACCTTTGGGTGATTTCCAGCCTAGCAGGAAAGCACAGGTCCCACGAAGCCCTCCTGCACTGCCCAGGAGTCCGGCAGAGGTGCGGCAGTGCTGGGTGGGGTTCCGGGGTAAAATCCCCCGACCTGCTTTGGCCCAGGTGCTGCGGGCTTGGCCTCAGCGCTGTCACCCCCGGCTGGTCACGGCCCTGGGCAGTCCCAGCTCCTGTCCCGGCAGGAGGAGCCCTGGGAGGGGGATCCTGCTCCGGGAGCACAAGGATGTGCTCAGGGTGTGTCTGTGCTGGCATTTGCAGGGCCCCCAGTCCTGCCCAGCGAGGGGAACGGGGGCCTGGGAGCTGCTGGCAAAAGGAGGAGCTCAGGGGAAGGCAGGGAGCCCTGCCAGGGCACAGGGTACAGGTTAATCCTGTTAAGGCTCTCCAGCACATCTGCTCCTGCTGTTCTGCCTCATAAACCATTCTAAAGGCTGCCCTAACAGCCCCTTTTCCTTTAGCACTCACAAACAAAAGCCAAGAAAAGGGATGACTGATTTTTCTAAAATCCTCTCCCACGCCCCACCTCAGCATAATGCACTCCATCTTAGTCAAAACCACCTCTTTTTCTTTACTTTGGGGTGTATTTTTTTCATACTGTGGTTGCGTTTGCTCTTTTTGATAAGCTGAAATGGAAGTGTCATTGTGTGTGTAAAACTCCCAATAATTTACCATTTCCAATGGAAAATTACCCTGCAATTGGAAATATTTTAAGAAGAACCTTCTCCAAGGAAAATACAAGAATGGAAAAACCCCTACAGTAATGTCCTTCGCAGGAATCCCAAAATCCCAGAACGGTTTGGGTTGGAAGGGATCTTAAATCCCCTCCAGTGCCAGCCCTGGATGGCAGGGACCCCTCCCAGTGTCCCAATGTCCAACCTGGCCTTGGGCACTGCCAGGGATCCAGGGGCAGCCACAGCTGCTCTGGCAATTCCAGCCCAGCCAGGAATTCCCAGTTCCCAGTCTCCCACCCATCCCTGCCCTCTGGCACTGGGAGCCATTCCCTGGCTCCTGTCCCTCCATGCCCTGTCCCCAGTCCCTCTCCAGCTCTCCTGGAGCCCCTTTAATGCTTCCCAGCTGTGAAATGCCTCATCCAGATGCTCCCATTTCCCTGCCCGAGTTCCTGTGGGACATGGAGGGTGGGAGGTGGGGCAGCAGCCGTGCGTGCCCTGGCTCTGGGTGCCACCTCTGCTGGCACAGGTGTCCCTCCCTGGGCTGAGGACGGACACCCTGGTGGCACCCGGGGCTCGGTGTCCCTGTCCCTGAGCCCCCAGGGGCTCCAGTGAGTGCCTGCTCCGGTCAGGAGAGGCTGGGACTGCCCTGCAACCCCTGCCGAGCCCTCGGGTGCCGAGCGGCTTTTCTTTGCCAGTCCCCAGTTTCCCTCGGGAATTCTCCCCCTGGGATTCTGCAGTGAGAGGCCCCTCAGAAAAGATCCGTATTTTCCATATTTCCCGAATATAATCCTGATCCTTCTCACCAGGGCCTCTGCTGCAGCTCCTGAGCAGGGCACACCTTTACCCAGTTCATCTGAAATGCAGATTTGCATTTCCAGAGCCTAACCAAAGTTTGTCCTTTCTGCAAGGAAGGTAGATGTTTATTCTGATTTGAATCCCAGCATATATTTTATGTGGATTGTTTTTAGTGACATATTTAAAATAAAAATCATCCACATGAACCAGACTGAACCCCCCCGATGCCATTGAGCAGAGCTGCTGGTGTCATTCTCATGATTTATATCCATTAATTCACTTTCAGAACACACTTACCATGGTAATTTTCTTTGTAGATAAGTGATCTTAGGAGTAAAGAGCAGGTGGAGGGGGAGAAATCCTCTCCTTTCCATTGCTGCCTGTCCCTTCACCCGCGGCGAGCCAAGCTGCCTGCCTTTCTGCTCCAAGGAGTGTGGCTCAAATGGGCTGGAAAACAGCTCAGTGTGGTCAGGGGAGCTTCCCCGGCACGCCCGGGCTCCCGGCGGTACCGAGCTGCTGCCTCTGCTCCCGGCAGCGTCTTCCTCTGCCCGGGCCAGGGCACTTCGAGCTCAGCTCATTGCAGCTCCGAGCGGCTCCGAGCGGC
>VWYI01045487.1:46557-61525 GCA_013399455.1 Anthoscopus minutus
CAGCCCGACCCCAGCCCCGCTCCTCTCGGGCTGCCCCGAGCTGCGCGCAGCTTGCCCAGCTCCCGCCGCGCTCCCGCCGGGCCAGGCTGCCCGAGCCCGCTCGGGACGGCATCCCCCATCCCCTTCCCTTCCCGGGAAACCCCGGCCTCTGGGGAGCAGACAATTGCCGGCGCTGGAATTTAATTAGCTCTACATACTGCTTTTCATTTTGGGTGGGCCTCGGATGATAAATGTGTGTTTGAACCTCCAGATCCATTACAGGTAATAGAACTGTGAAAGCTTTCTCTCTCAGCTGTTGCTCCGTGCCCAGTGCCTGACTCACAGACAATGCATAAATGTAATTTATTTTCACCACGGTGGCAACTTTTACAATTGTAGCAGTCCCAGCACCCGGGCTCCCTGGCACTGCACCCTGCTTTATTCACATCCCCGTCTATCTGGGAGCTGGTTATTGCTCACTGAATTCTTGGGGAAGGAAAAAAAAGAGAAAAAAGAGAAGCCATATTTATTCACATTTCATCTGAGGATATTTAGCAGCTGTTTTAATTAGGAAGTCTCTGCAGGCCCTGGCATCACCCCCGGGCCAGGTCCTGTCACCAGCAAGAGGGGACAGGTTCAAGAGCAGCTGGGCCATGCTCAGAAGTGGCCACAGGTGACACGGAGGGGAACTGGAGGAGGAGAGATGCCATTGGCATTGGGGAGCAGGGATGGTGCAGGAGGAGCCAGGATCAGAGGAAAGAGCCAAGGCAGAGCAGGAAGGAACCTGACACACTTGGTAGGGCTTTGGGGCATCACCACCTTCTGGGGAGGGCTCTGCAGCCTGGAGCTGAAATCTCTTTATTTGGCTGTTCAACACTTCCTTTACTTGGGGCTCTTACAAACACCCATATTCCCTCAGAGGTTTGCCCCGAGTGTTTTTATTGACAGTTTTCCTACCCCTTCCCTCAAAAACCTGTAGTAAAGTTACACTCCCTCTTCGTTATAAATTGGAGTTTTTGTGTTGATTACCCAAGTCACATTGGTTTAATTTCTTGCCATATCTCATTAGAAATCCATCTTTAAACAAGGTTTGTAAATTCCCTTGGCTCATTTTCAGTGTTCTAGATTTACACATTGCTGTTCCTGCTTTATTTTTGTTTTCAGGCTAAAAAGACTCATATACTTAAATATGATTTGCTAATTCTGCAGAATCATAAATATCTATGAGAAATGCCAGATTTCCTCTCTGGGTTGGTCTGGGAACACTTTAATGCTGGCTCACATATTCTCAGCTGCTGTGGCACCTGCTCGTGGCTCTCCAAGAGGGAGAAATGAATTCTTCTCTGTCCCAGGTTTTATGGCTGACATCATGGCCTGACACCCTCTGCAGCTCCAGCCCCTGCACAGATAAATATGCAAGAACCTCAGGGAGAAGAATTCCTGAAAAATGAGAAGACAACACACAATGGATAAAAATCCTGTAGATAAAAAATGCTCTGCAGTGTCAGAAATTGCTCTTCGGATGGAAACACGAGGCTGAGAGCAGGAGAGATTCGTGTTCTGGGGACAAAAGATGAATGCTGCAATGGAGCCACTGGCGTTCCAGGCAGGCACCTGGCTCTGCTCCCGGTCAGGGTCACACTCCAAACCCTCCCCACAGCACAGCCCCGCTCCTCCCCTGCCCAGGAAATGCTGGAATTCTGAGCATGACAAATCACCTGCATGCCTGTGTCCTGGCAAGGGGCTGTGGCAAGGATCAAGTACTCCGTGGTAAAGTTATTTTCCAGATTTATTGTTTCCCGCAGGAATATTGAGACCAGAGGTTTTTAATGGAAACATATTTATAATAAAAAACCCCTGACAGTCAGGTTTGAACATTGTAGTGGAGGGAGGAAGAAAGATAAAAATGGTTGAAACATTAAAAAAAAAAGTGCAGGCCCAGTTCCTTCTCTGAGAGAACTGCAGTCACACAAAGGCCATGGGAGCTGAGTGGCACAGGACAGGGTGACACAGGACAGGGTGACACAGGACAGGGTGACACAGGACAGGGTGACACAGGTCACACAGGACAGGGTGACACAGGACAGGGTCACACAGGGCAGGGTGACATATTGCAGGGTCACACAGGTCACACAGGGCATGGGTCACACAGGTCACACAGGTCACACAGGTCACACAGGTCACACAGGTCACACAGGTCACACAGCACATGGGTCTCACAGGTCACACAGGTCACACAGGTCACACAGGTCACACAGGTCACACAGCACATGGGTCACACAGTCCCACAGGAGCTGCCAGCCTGGCTGTGGGTTGGGTCAGGGCACAGGACCCTGCTGGGGCCCAGCCAGGCCGTGGGTTGGGGACATTGGTGGCACAGCTGTGGCACAGCCAGGCACCCTGCAGGATTTAGAGCCGCTCTCCTCCCTCCCCTGCCTTCCCCAGCTGACATTTTTCATGGCTGCAGCATTAAATGACTCTGACAACAAACGATTGTTGTGCTCAGGACTGTCCCAAGTGTTCGGGTTGATGGCCCCGCAGGGCGCGGCGCAGCTCTGGCTGCACATTGGTGTGACACAGCGCCAGAGCCACCAGGCCAGCAGCTCTGCAGGGATTGCACCCAAGGGTCAGCGCTGTAATTTAAGGCTGATTTGCTTGTGTTGAACAAGTGGCGACTGGCTGAAGGAAGCGTGTAAAATATTTGAAATTACTGCTCTCGGGAAATTAATGACACGTTTTCCTACGGCGTTCCAGCAGCTCTACAGCTTCTGCTCTGCTTTTCACTGACAAAGGTCGGTGGATTTAATAGTCAAAAGAACAGCAGAACAATGTTCATATGAAGGTGATTGTATTCATATGATTTAGGAGAATAATTTGAGAGAAAGGGAATAAATTGTGAGACACAGAGCCTGTAATTCCACAGCATAATTTTATTATTGTTACCAAAATTGGCTTCATCTCAGTTACTTTAGCCCTTAGAAAGTTTGAACAGATGGCATCTCTTGCTCTAACTGTATATCTAATTTAGCTTGCATGACTTTTTGATTATGTGTGTTTGAATTAATGGGCTTCTCTCTGTTTGCTCCATCATTGGGTTAATGGTGTTTAAGAGACGTGGATAGGTATCAATTCTCCCTTGGTCAACAGTCAAAATAAATGAAATTTACTACCAAAAACTGGTGCTGAACAGTGAAATAACTCCACCAGGAATAAACTGATCTTTGCTAAATCAGGCACAGCTCTCTGCTGCCAAACCCACACGGCAAAGGAAATGAAGGGTGACTGGGGGGTGACTGATCACTGCATCACAGATGCCAATTCTGCACCAATATTTCAGCAGGAGTTTCCCCACGGAAAGGGAGCTCAGGCCTTGGGAGAGGCTGCCCAGGGAGGCTTGGAATGCCCATCCCTGGAGGTGGCACCTGGAGGTGGCACTCGGGGCTCTGGGGACGGGGTGGGCATCAGGCTAGGAGGGCTTTTCCAGCCTCAGGGATCCTGGGATTCTGTGAGTGGCAGGAGATCATCCTTGAATCTTGAGGAGAACAAGCACAGTCAGACGGTGCCTCTGAGAGATTGCAGCAACGAGGAGCCAAGCTCCTGATTTCCCTTCTAAAAGCAAGTGGTGAGATCAGAAATCCTTCATGGTGCAGGGCTCAGCTCTGGCTGCGCGGGCTCTCCCAGCTGGAATCCTGGGCTGCAGCGTGGGAATGCCTGAGTGTCCCCTCCAGCCCTGAGTGTCCCCTCCAGCCCTGAGTGTCCCCTCCAGCCCTGAGTGTCCATCCCTGAGTGTCCCCTCCAGCCCTGAGTGTCCCCTCCAGCCCTGAGTGTCCCCTCCAGCCCTGAGTGTCCATCCCTGAGTGTCCCCTCCAGCCCTGAGTGTCCCCTCCAGCCCTGAGTGTCCCCTCCAGCCCTGAGTGTCCATCCCTGAGTGTCCCCTCCAGCCCTGAGTGTCCCCTCCAGCCCTGAGTGTCCCCTCCAGCCCTGAGTGTCCATCCCTGAGTGTCCCCTCCAGCCCTGAGTGTCCCCTCCAGCCCTGAGTGTCCCCTCCAGCCCTGAGTGTCCATCCCTGAGTGTCCCCTCCAGCCCTGAGTGTCCCCTCCAGCCCTGAGTGTCCCCTCCAGCCCTGAGTGTCCATCCCTGAGTGTCCCCTCCAGCCCTGAGTGTCCCCTCCAGCCCTGAGTGTCCCCTCCAGCCCTGAGTGTCCATCCCTGAGTGTCCCCTCCAGCCCTGAGTGTCCCCTCCAGCCCTGAGTGTCCCCTCCAGCCCTGAGTGTCCATCCCTGAGTGTCCCCTCCAGCCCTGAGTGTCCCCTCCAGCCCTGAGTGTCCCCTCCAGCCCTGAGTGTCCCCTCCATCCCTGAGTGTCCATCCCTGAGTGTCCATCCCTGAGTGTCCACTTCATCCCTGAGTGTCCATCCCTGAGTGTCCATCCCTGAGTGTCCCCTCCATCCCTGAGTGTCCATCCCTGAGTGTCCATCCCTGAGTGTCCCCTCAGAAGCATTTGAGAGGACAGGTTATTTTGTTTAAAGAAACCCAAAGAAAATAAAAAAGACCTAAAGCCAGAAATGTGGGTGGGGTTTTGTGGTTTCCCATCCTGGCCTGGCACCATTCCCAGCTGCAGTTTTTGACTCTTAACCCTTTAGAGGAGTGGTGACCTGTAATGGAGTGACACCACAGCCCAGGAGAAACATTTACTGGTTTAAGGATTTAAGGAAGGTTTCAGTTATTGACACCAATTATTGTCACCAGACCTCTGATGTCCCCTGTGGGTGGGAAACAGAGGTGATGCTCTGGAAGAGAGAATTTGTAAAAATCAGAAGAATTCGAATTATTACAAAGCAGCACCTTCTTTAAATGAAGCCACGACTGGGATATAGTTAACAGTGACTCTGCACTTCGGTTCTGCCGTCTGTGTTGGATTTATAGAAAATCTGTGGGTTTAGAATTGTCATGGCAGGCTCCCAGGGACAGAGCCCCTGTGTGCCCCAGGGCTGGGCCACCACCTCCGTGCCAGCACTGCCCAGATCCCGAGGTCACTGCAGCTGGGCCCTGATGGGCCTGCCCAGAACTGCCCAGAAACTGCCAGGAAACTGCCCAGGACTGCCCAGGATTGCCCAGAAACTGCCCAGAACTGCCCAGAACTGCCCAGAACTGCCCAGAAACTGCCAGGAAACTGCCCAGGATTGCCCAGAAACTGCCCAGGACTGCCCAGAACTGCCCAGAACTGCCCAGAAGTGCCCAGAACTGCCCAGAACTGCCCAGAAATGCCCAGAAACTGCCCAGAACTGCCCAGAACTGTCCAGAACTGCCCAGAACTGCCCAGAACTGCCCAGAAACTGCCCAGGGCTGCCCAGGGATGCCCAGGGATGCCCAGAACTGCCCAGAATTTCTCTCATTTTATCTATGAAAATATAGCCAAAGTATTTTTCCCCCGTGGATTATATGAAAAAACCCCTGCAAGTCCCTGCTCCAGGAAGTCACCAAGCACAGGAATTCTGGAAGGTTTTCACCCATCTTGCTCACAGGGGCAGTTAAATCTCCCCTCACAGCCCTCAGTAGTGTTGATGAATCTGGAACATTTAGCCCCTTTCTCTCCTAGGAAGTCTGAAGCACGATCCAGGCACATGCACAGGGCCAGGGACGCGAGGGCAGGTTTCCCTCCAGTCTCTGTCCTGGGCTTGCAGGACCAGCCCAAGCCCGGGATTCCCTCTGGCTCTGCTGGGTGAGCTGCTGGCACCTGGAACTGCTGCACTGACCAACTTGTCTGGCTTTAAAACAGTCCTGCATTTTGATGCTAATGAGTTATGAAACCTCTAATTAGTCTGCCTCGTTCATCATTAAGCCTGTCATTTAGCCTTTCCAAGGAAAGGTTCTGCTTTTGTATCGGCTGTTTATATAATAACTATTTCTCTTTATTTGATTATAATTCTTTTATCTAGAAGGGCCCTGTCACGGCCCTTGGGAAGCTCCACAGGCCCTCAAGAGGAGCATGAACCTGCAAATGCAAACCATGAAAGAATAATGCAGCAGGGCAGGTCAGAACAGAAACAGGAAATTTGCTTCAGGAAAACAACCAAGACGTCCCCTGTTAACAGACGGAACACGAAGGAAGTGTCTCGGTGGTCGCGGGGCTGTGAGGAGCCCCGGCTGCGATGGGAGCGGAGCCGCAGGGGCGGCCCCGGCCGCGGGTAAAGGGTGTGGGCACCGCGCGTTCGCTCCCCGCAGAAGTGGCTGCGGAAGCGCCAAGTGGAACGCAGCCGGTTTCAGTCTGTTTGTCGGGCCGGGGCCTGGCGGGAGCAGCTCCAGCTGGGACAGGGCTGGATCCCGTCCTTCCCAGGCCGCCCCTTCCCCGCAGGCAGCGGGAGCGGCTCCTTGTGCTCTTTGTGCTCTTTGTGCTCTTTGTGCTCTTTGCTCCTGGCCGCAGCGCGGGCTCCTCCCGGCCCCCGGCCCGCGGCCACGGCACTCTGGGTGGGAATGGGACACGGAGCACGGCAGGAGCTCCCCTGCAAGCCCCCAAAGTGCCCGCGCTGGGTTTGGTCTGGCACCGCCCCCGCGTTTTTACAGCGTCGCTTCTGCATCCCTTCGCTCACGGTGCCTCTGCCTCACGGCGAAGCTTTTCCTCCTGCCCACTCCTCCAAAATGTTTATGGGGAAAGGGAGAAGAGAAACAACAACCCCCAGAGCAGACAGCGCGTCTATTCCGGGCGCGGGGCTGAGCCGGAGCGGTGACTCACAGCTCCGGAGCTCTGCCGGGCCCGAGCCCCAGGACGGCGCTGCTGGCTCGGCTGGCACGGCCTGCCCGTGTGACCGGAGATGTGGCTGCAGCCCTTGCCCTGTTCCACAGCGGGCAGGCTGTGTTCAGACCGAGCGTCATCCTGGAGGAACAGCCGGCACATTCCTGCATTTCCACCCAGCTCGTCCCCTTCCGCCGGCCGAGCCGGCAGAGCCGTGTTCCTAATTTGCAACGGGAATTCATTCTCGTGCCTTCCCCTGCTGGCACGAAGTGTCCCAGGCCTCTGGAAGGGATTGTTTCTGCAGGCAGCGAGGGAAGGTCGGGCGGCTGCGAGGCAGAGAGGAGCCCCTGGCAGCGGGCGGCTCCTCATCCTCCGAGGCCTGCTGGAATCGCCCCTCCCGCTGGGAATCACCCCTGGAATATCCTCTCCCGCTGGGGATCACCCCTGGAATCGCCCCTCCCGCTGGGGATCACCCCTGGAATCTCCTCTCCCGCTGGGGATCACCCCTGGAATCTCCTCTCCCGCTGGGGATCACCCCTGGAATCTCCTCTCCCGCTGCTCTGACCCTGCCACGCTCCCTCCTGCATGACAAGGACACACAGCTTTCCTCAACAGAAACGGAACTTCTTCTTCATTATTTTGTCTTCTTTTATTTATTTTTCTTTTTCTTTATTTTTTTTAATGTTCTTAATGATCAGAAAGGAGGAGGAAGGAAGGTGTGAAATCCCCTCGTGCCATTCCCCTTTGCCAGGAGCCTCCTTGCGTGGAGTGCTTGTGGATAAGCTCTGGTGCCCTCGCTCCCTGTCAGCACAGGTCAGCTGCAAAGCACATTCCCGGTCCAGCCCCGGCCATTTCCTGAGGAATCCTGTGTGGAAAAGGGTCCCTGCAGCCGCTGGTGCCATCCCTGGGCTCGCAGCTCCTGGTGGGGCCCGGCTGCCGCAGGGGACTGAGCCGCAGCCGTGCTGTGAAAGGAGAGAAAGCCCAAAGAGGGCTGGGTAAGACTCAGCGGCACGCCGGGAGCAGCGCCGGGGCAGGAGCAGGAGGTGCCCCGGGGCACAGGAGATGCGGGAGCCGGCGCCGCCCTGGGCACCCACCCTTGTGCAGCTCCGGCGGCGCACAGAGGCACCGGCACAGGAACGGACAGGGAAAGCGAAGCTCGTCCGCGTCCCACGGAAGCGTTTGCTCTCCCTGCTCCAGGTCTGAACCGAACTCAGCCACAGGAACCTGAGCAGGAGCTGGGATTTCAGGCACATCCCTCTCTGCACTTGCCTAGGCAAACCCCAGGTTTCTCTGCTCTACAGCACTAATTATGGGATCCACCAACCTGGAATAAATCTATCCTGGTATTTGAAGTGATTTAAAATACTCTCCTGGTAGAAAAAATAAATTTGCTATTTGCCATTTAAGAGCTTTAAATCCTGAACTCGCTGAGGGAGGCTGAACTAAAACCACCTGCTGACCTTCAAAAGGAGTTTTCATTGTAACAGTCCTCAGAGACAGGAGTTGTAAAAATCACTTCCACCCATTTTCACTGATTTACTGCACAGCAATGCAGAAAGCAGCCACATAAATTATTCTTGTATCAAGTTTTTCCAAAATTTCCTGTCATATTATAACAGTTAAAGAGTATGCCAGATATAATTTAAAGTCCATTAAACTTATTCAAAATATTTAAATCAATCCAATATTGACCAAAAAGTGTTTTATATTTTCCAGTCCCCAGTGATAAATTGTTCTGGATGGATATTGCAGGAAATCTCAGCTCTTGGTTGCCCTGTTTTCTGTGTCAGTTGAAATGTCACAGAGTGGGAAAGCACCAGGGAGCTGCTGCAGCTCTGCAGGATGGGAGCAGGGATGGGTTCCTGCTGCTTGTGAGCACTGCAGCCTCATAGAATCCTGGAATCAGAGAATATCCCGGGCTGGAGGGACCCCCAGGGATCATCCCAGAGCCCCCAGCAACCCCAGCCTGGGCACCCCTGGCAGCGCTGCCCAAACGCTCCTGGAGCAGCCTCGGGGCCGTGCCCATTCCCTGGGGAGCTTTTCCAGGGCTTGTTCCACCCTCTGGGGGAAGAACCTTCCCTGATCTCCAGCCTGGCCCTCCCTGGCCCGGCCCCAGCCCTTCCCTGGTGCTGTCCCTGCCCCAGAGCAGAGACCAAACATTCTTTGGGGTTTTGCTCAACACCTCCCTGAGGTGTGGGACCTTGGGTGATCGGTCCAGGGGCAGGACAAGTCAGGGCACGGGGCCCCACCAGCCTCATCCTCCCCTCACCAGCCCCTGCTGAGCCCAGTGGAGAAATCAGTGATAATCAGGGTCCATAAAAGTGCAGAGAGGTTTCTGTGGAGTGTAACTTCCTGGTTTGCTTGCTAATCCGAACTCTGGGACCCTACAAAGTCTCAGAAATCGATTCAAGCAAAGTGATTCTTGAAGTTACTTCTGCTGTGTTTCCTGGGAAGCAAAAGGCTTAGAAAAGAAAGGTTCACAACAAAGCCAGAGGGGAAAGTCCCGACCTTCCAGGGACACGGTGCTGGAACTGTGGAGCCCCCAAAGGGTCTGGAGAGCCCCTGGCAGGCTGGAGCCACACGGAATTTGTCCTCATTTGAGCAGAATGGGATGAGTGAGGCAATGGGAGTGGGAATCCGACCCGGGACCCATCAACTCCCACCGCTGCCCCCAGGCACAGAGCAGGGAAGTCAGAGGGAATTCTGTGCCTGTGTGTGGGTATTTACACGTGTGGCCACTTACAGGTACAGACAAGGAGGCTTTTAATACAAGAATCCTGAAAAATGACCAAGATTCTGCAAACATGTTTTCAGTATTTCACTGCAGAAAGAGGATTAGCTGCATAGCCTGGGCAATTTTTATATTCCTGTTAGAAACTTTAAAACATGTGGGTAAAATGAACAACCCCAACCTTACCCAGATGGCATTACTCTGCAAAAGGGAAAATGTCGAGATATTATTTCAATGAAAGTAGAAATAAAATGAGAAAGGATTTATCTACTGTATTAAAAGGCATTATTTTTCCGTCAGAAAAAGAAATATTTTAGGGATATATTCCCTGTCTGGATATTTAAAATCAGCATAACAGTGTAGATGACTGGTGAGAACAGAGCTGTCTCATATGGCTTTACAGCCTTGTATTTTGTTTTCAGCTTGATTTTGCTTTCCCCAAATGCCAAAAAAAGCCATTCACAGAAGGCAAAGTATCAGACAGCTGAGTCTGGAATAGAAAAGAGACCAAACCCACTACGTTCCATCTTAAAATTAATTCCATGACAGTGAAAGGGGACAAGTTAAAATAATTATGTGATGATCAAAGGATGTCA
Source organism: Anthoscopus minutus (assembly GCA_013399455.1). Lineage (NCBI taxonomy): Eukaryota > Metazoa > Chordata > Aves > Passeriformes > Paridae > Anthoscopus > Anthoscopus minutus. The sequence continues at coordinate 56,595 of VWYI01045487.1, forward strand.
CAGACTCCCAGAATGACTTGTGTTGGAAGGGTCCTTGCATCCCATCCCATCCCATCCCATCCCATCCCATCCCATCCCATCCCATCCCATCCCATCCCATCGCCCATCCCATCCCATCCCACCCTGCCATGGGCAGGGAATCCTCCCACTGTCCCAGGCTGCTCCAAACCCATCCATCCTGTCCTGGGGCACTTCCAGGGTTAAAGCAGGATCTGAGCACCTGTGGCCATCTCCAAAATCAGTTCATTTCTGGAGCACAGGCAGCATTCCTTCCTTAAGTTTTTACCTATGGAAAAGCACTTTCAAACAAGTTGGGAGTGAAATTAGAGACGCAAATCCTCATTAAAGTGCGACCCGCTGGGAGTGGCAGCGCTGGCTTTGTGTTGTCCCTGTACCCAGCACTGGGGGCTTTGTGCTAATCCTGATAACTAATTGCACCACTATTATTTTGCCCAAAGTCAAATCAGGATGTGCAGGATTTAACTAAATGAACATTTAGGGGGATGCTTAAGCACATGAGCATCCTTCTCTTTCCCCCAGCTGAGCACAACAAAATCCCCCAGACCCGCTCACTGTGAGTGGAGTTTAATTAAAGCACGGTCAGATCGCTCTGCCAGTCCTCAGAAATTTCCCTCTGTGGGAGGAGGACGAGCCAGACGCTCCCTGAGGGAGAAGTTCCGTGTCCCCGCCCGTCCTGGGCTCGCCCTGCTGGAGGCACGGGGTGCCTGGGACAGGAGGGGACGCGTCTGACACCTGCAGAGTCCCTGCTCTGCCTTCTGCTCCTCCCCGGCTCTTCCTCCACTGCCATCCTCACCGGAGCCATTGGGACGAAGGACAAACCCCTCCTCCTTCACCGGCAGTGGGAATGCAGCAGGAAAACTCCAGCAAAATGATCCTGCAGGGCCTTTTATAGAACCACCCCTGCCAGGCTGGAGATCAGGGAAGGTTCTTCCCCCCGAGGGTGGAACAAGCCCTGGAAAAGCTCCCCAGGGAATGGGCACGGCCCCGAGGCTGCTCCAGGAGTGTTTGGGCAGCGCTGCCAGGGGTGCCCAGGCTGGGGTTGCTGGGGCTCTGGGATGATCCCTGGGGGTCTCTCCAGCCCAGGATATCTGGTTATTCTATAGAGAACAAGTGCTCAGCAGAGTTGTCTTGTGGCACAAATCCTCAGAATCTGGGGAAATCTTTGGGCAAATCTGGGAGAAAGCTTGAAATAATCTGGTTATTTTATTCCATCGCAGAATCACAAAATGGTTTGGTTTGGGAGGGACATTCCAGATCATCCCAGTGCCACTCCCTGCCATGGGCACCTTCCACCATCCCAGGGTGCTCCAAGCCCAAGCTGGCCTTGGACACTTCCAGGGATGGAGCACAATCATTGATCCTATACCTTTATTAAATAATTGCTGCTCAGCATTTGTCCAGATGTCTTGTGGCATAGAAACCACAGTCAGTAGTTCACTTTCCTCTGCATCAGAATTTCTGGGGATTTTTAATATTATCTTGGCAGGACTGACCCACTTTTCCCCCTCAGTTTCCATAAGCTGTTGGCCCCTTGCCCCTGCAAATGCTCTGCAGACAAAAGCGAATTTCAGGAGAGGAATCCTTCCATGCAGGCCCGGGTGTGAGGCTGGCTCTGCCCTCTCGTGTGACCTGCTGCTGGTCAGGAACTAAGCCAAGCCACCCTGGAACAGAGCAGCTGTCAGCATCCCAGATTTGATCTCAAAGAGCCAGCAGGCAGATGTTTTAAGTCACATTCACAAGGCAAACCGTTCAAATGTGGCAAAGGAGAAAATAAATTCTCCCACCTCTGAGGAGAGCGATTTAAGCTCTGGAGAGGTGACGGCTTCCAAAGCCTGTGGGGGCAGCCAGGAGCCAGGACCTGCTCCGTGCCACCCTGGTGACAAAGTGACCTGGAAGGAGCATGAAAACCCTGCAGAACCTGTTACGTGGCTGACAGGATGGGAGTGGAACAAAACTGGATTTTTTCACCACTCCTGCCCTGCACTCTGCATGGTTTTTACAGAGAAATAACGAACGCAGTCAGGTTTTGCAGGCAATGCCTCAGTATCTGCATTTCCAGCAGCTGGCACAGCCCAGGGTCAGCTTCCTGGTGGAAAATGCCAGAAGCTACGGCACAAAAACTTCTGCTGCAAAACACAGGAATGGGACCCCCTTCAGGAAGCACAGCCATCCTGCTTGTAGAGTGCTGTTTTTCCAGATAATTCCATTGCAGAGTTGATCTGATCCTGTCAGCACTAATGGCAATTATTATCACACCTACATAGGCACTAACCTTCAGCCCAACATCTTCCCCTTGACTGCCACAGCTTAGCTATCTTCCCCTCCAATTTTCCTTGCGTTTGCTTTTCATCCTTTCCACAGGAGAGCGAACGATGAGTTCCCTTTTTCCTCAGAACTTCATCGCAGTAATGGGAAAAGTGTCAGAAATAGTGAAGAAAAAGAGGTGGTGAAATGTCACACAAAGGGAAGAAGACTTTCATGCAGGGAGTTTGTCAGAGGCTGCTATTTGGCACAAAATTGCTTCATTTATGGACTGTCAGATTCTGCAGCGGCGCCTTCCCAGCGGAGCGAGGCCGCGTGTCCGAGCTGGCACCAAGCGCTGGGCCAGGCAAACCCCAGCACCCCAGAAAAGCTTCCAGGGAGGAGTGATGGGCAATCTCTGGGGATTAGGGGAGGCAGGGGTTACAGCCGGGCCCCGGGAGCAGAACCTGCCGCGCTCACAGCTGGCGTCCCAGGGGAGGGCGAGGGCAGCTCTGCCCAGGGGAGCTGGGCTGGGTTGTGCTGCCCCAGAACGGAGCCAGCTGGCCCCAAAGGGCTGTCCCTGGGCGGCGAGGGGTAAAGGCTCTCTGGGGGAGCTCCAGGCGGCTGCTGAGCCACCGGGAGATGCTGCTGAGTGCAGAGGGTTCCTGGTGCTCCAGCATGTGCCGGCACTGGGAGCTGCACCGAGGCACAGAACCTCCTGTTCCTAAACCCTGGAAAAACCCGGGGGCTTCGTCTCCAGGAGCAGCACGGACCCTGCAACTCCCTGCCAGGAGGGGACAGCCGAGGCTCGGGCTCTGCTCACAGGGAACAGGGCCAGGAGCAGAGGGAACGGCCTCAGGCTGGGCCAGGGCAGGCTCAGGGCAAGCATTGGGAACAATTCCACACCAAAAGGTTTCTCCAGCCCCGGCACAGCTGCCCAGGGCAGGGCTGGAGTCCCCATCCCTGGGGGGATTTAAAGCCCTGTGGATGTGGCACTCGGGGACAGGGGTCAGTGGTGGCCCTGGCAGGGCTGGGAATGGTTGGGCTCGGTGGTTCAGGAGGATTTTCCAACTTCACCGACTGATTCTCTCAGGAGAAGTGGAGCATTTCTTTGCAAAACTGAAGAGCAGAAGCAGATCTCTGGAAAATAAAAAATGCAGACCTGTAGGAGCAGGGATGTGCTGTTCCCTGCAGCGGTGCCAGACCCCATTCCTCAGCCCACCCCTCTGCTCCTGCCTCAGACCAGCTCTGACAGCACCCAGAGCAAAAGCAGCCCTGCTTCCCACAGAACTGGCTGTGGCCTCCGGGAAAATAGAACCAAACTCAGCTCCCTAAGGCACAATGGCCAAAACCAGGCTGGGATGGGCTGGGATGGGATGGGATGGGATGGGATGGGATGGGATGGGATTTGGGATGGGATTTGTGCTGGGGTTTGATTTCTTCCAGATCCCGGTCAGGGCAGGATCCCGTTCTCTGCACTCCTAACCTCAGCTGTGCAGCTGGGAGCCCCTGGCTCTCCCCTGTGGGACAGAAGGGCTGCGTTTGGGTACAGAGCAGCCGTGCCTGGAGGTTTTGAGCTTTGCTTCCCCTGCCAGGCAGCTCCAGCACAAGACACACAGAAAATGATCAGACTCGTTATTAGGGCTGCAGACCCCAGAGGTCTCCACTGAGGGCTGCATTTTCTGGATCTCTGCCCATGAACACCCGAAATCGGGGATTTCCAGCTGGCTGAAGGCTCCCGTTGTCACTCCCCACTTCTGCTTCTGTCCAACCTCCACCCAAGGGTCCCAGAAACCCCCTGCCCTCTCTCACTGAGCACCCCTGACCTCCTGGGAGCAGCTCCATCCTCACAACACAATCCCAGGAGCTTTTTAAAACACAGAAGAGGAATCAGAAAAAGTAGGAGAATTGTAGCATATCCTGAGTGGGAGAGAACCCACATGGATTATCGAGTCCAACTCCTAGACGTTCTTCTCAGCAGCCCAGACACTGCTTAAAGATTCAGTATTAGAGATAAAAGATTAAACTTTTTCCCCAAAGGAACTTGAAAGCGTCACAGAGGAGGAATAAACCCCAAAGTCAGTGCTCCTGAAAGGCAAGAAGAACACTGTGAAAACATCAGCAATATAGAGAGCTCTGAAAAAAAGAGACGTTCTGTTTAAGAAATAAAAAGATAAAATTCCACAAATTTTCACAGGATGAGCCAAATAATAGTAACATACCCAAAATCTGCTTTAGGAACTAAAGGTACAGCATGTGCTGAGAGCAGCCCTTAAAATGCAAGTTTCCCTGAGAGCTGATCAGACTGAGCCGAGCCCAGGAGGTCAGGAGGAAAGCAGGAGGAATTCGGTGAGCTCCTGCCAGCCTGTTCCCGCAGGGATATCCATCTGCACAGCCCTGCTCAAGCCCGGCTGGAGCTGAGCCCAGGGAGCAGAGCTGGAGCTGATGGAGACACTGGAAACTGGGAGGGCAGGGGGCTGGCAGCCACTGATCCCCTGCCCTGGGCCCCTCCCTGGCTGGGACACGTGAGTGGGACACGTGGGTGGGACACGCGAGTGGGACACGCGGGTGGGACACGCGAGTGGGACACGCGAGTGGGACACGCGGGTGGGACACGTGGATGGGACACGCGAGTGGGACACGCGAGTGGGACACGCGGGTGGGACACG
>VWYI01045488.1:0-12832 GCA_013399455.1 Anthoscopus minutus
ACATAAAAGAGCTGTGTTAAAAGATGTTAATGCAGCCAGGACAACATGCCCTTCAACAAAGAAGTTATACAATAACAGACTGCTTGTAGTTAGAAGAACAGGGGCTAAGAATGCAAAACAAAGTGTATATGCTAATACGACTTTTTAGAGTAAGCCAATTAGGTAATGCCAGTTGTGCCTATTAATGAGTAGTTGTCTGTAAGGGTATAAAGATAACCTATCTGAAAGAATAAATGAAGCTTGCTTATCCACCACATTGGTCGTGTGAGAGTCTTCCCTCCTGGCGAGACTAGCGACAGTGATGGCATGGAGGGAAGCCTCGGAAATGTAATATGGAACTATAAGAAAAGTCTTCCCCCATAGTTCTTTGAATTACCATATTAACGTACCCCAGTTCTCTATACCTTGTTGGCCGTCCCTCCCCTTTTTAGCTTTTGTGTATGTTCTCCAGAGAGCTGCCTCTTCCCTGCATCCCTATTGGCCCCAGTTTGGTACAGTCGTCTGCCCCTGTTATCCCATTGGTTCTCCTGCTACCTAACCCCTCCTTTGCACCACTTTACCTTATTCCTATTGGACTCCGAATCTCTGATCTACCCCCTTTGATCCATATATAACCCTGGACCCTCCACTGTTCCCTGCCTTTGGTCACTGGTTTCCCCTGGAGCAGCGGTGAATAAACTCCCTCTGGACAACCACTCCAAAATCCCCTCTTGTTCTTCTACTGCTGCAAGCCATTCATGGCTGAGTGTGTTGGTGTGGGTGTGTGGAGTGTTTGCTGCCTGGCTGAGTGGCTCCGCAGTGGAGATGACTTTCAGAAGGTAGCGTCATCCTACCAACCTGTGTATGACACTAGAATTCTGTATTTTGAAAAGCCAAAAATGAAAGAAAGAAACTCTACAAGGGAACAGTTCTAATATGAGAGGACAACTAGCTAGAGCCTAAGTTATTGCCATTTAGTAATCTTCTCTCCCCTTGTCCTCTTTCCCCTCCCCTCCCCCACTTCTTTTCCTTGTTGTTCTTTCCATTTTCCTTGCTTTTCTTTTTCCTTTCCTTTCTCATAAGGAAGTCCATAAGCTCATAAAACCTTCAGACTTTCATAAAGAAGATGATGGATTTGGAAAGTAAAAGTCGTGACTGGAACGAAGATGCTAGAAGCACAAGTTATTTTTCACATAATTAGTAGCTTAATGACATCATGACATGCCAAAGAGATACTGCCATCAGCATTCAGAACTATACCTTGTTAGACTCCTATTTACTCTGTTTCTTGATGACAAACAAAAAGCCAACCCCACTCTGTGCTTATCTCATCTATGTGATGAATTTCACCCACTAATGAACTAAACTGCATTCTTTGTTTGGATGACAGTACCACAGATGGTGAGTCACCGGCCAAGGAATGTAAGGCCAGTATTTTTAATTTGGTCTGTTTCATGGTTTGATATTGGCCAAACACCAGGTACCCATGAAAGTGGTTTGCTCACCCTCTTCTGCTATAGCTGGGCAGAGGAGAGGGAAAGAAAAGATTTACAATGGGCTTATGAACTGAGAAAAGGATTGGGAGGAAAAAAAGCATTCTAAGGGTAAAACAGGTTCAAATTTAAAGGTATAAAGTAAAATTATTAATAACAGAGTCAGAGGAGGATAGTGAGAAGTAAAATAAAATAGGCCTTTAAAATATCTTTTCTCCCCTCCCCCAGCCCCTCCCTCCTTCCTACAGACAGCTCAGGGAGATATGGCATGAGGGTTTTGGTCAATATGTCACTCAAGAGCTTCTTCTTTTTGCTCAGGGAGAGGAGTCTTTTTTTCCTATGCTGTGGAGTCTGTCCCACGGCCAAACAGTCCCAAAACTGTTGGTTGTGGGTCATTTGTCCATAAGGCACAGTCTTTTAAAGATAGGCTGCTCTAGTTTGGCAGCAAGGGCTCTCTTTTTCTATTTCTGGAAGCAAGGGCCCTCTCTCTCTGTTCAGGTCTCCTACTAGATCACAGGTTTCCTTGGCATCTACCTGCTCTGGCATAAGCACTTTTCCCATGGACTGCGAGTGGATATCTGCATCTGCTGTGGACTTGATAAACTACAGGGGGACAGTTTGTTTCACCATGGTCCACACCATGGCTTTCCGAGGAACTTCAGTTCTGACATTTGGAGCACCTCCTCCCCCTCTTTCTTTCCCATTGACCTTGGTGCCACCATAGTTTTCTCTTACATGTCCTTACTTCCTCTTCTTCTCTTTTTAGAAGAAAAAACTGCTGCTTGTAGGGACCATTGTCAACAAGTTCCACTAATTTAAAGATTCTTGCAAGATCCCACAACACCTAGAAGTTGATCTTGTTTAGGTTCCACTTTGGGGAATTGCTCATCATGCTTCTGCTGCCAGCCATGCAGCCCTGCCACCATCATGCGGGCAGTGACAGCCACCATGGTGGCTGGTGCTATTTAACGCCTTTCTTCATGTGGGGCACCAGTAAGGAGAAGCCACCACTGCTGCCCCTGCCCTTCTGCCCACAGTGGCTAGCTAGGGGCAGCCAGGCTGGCAAGACTCGCTGTGGCCTGCACTGGCACTGTGGCAACCACCACAGCACTTCCCCACCCCTGGGGAAAAACTGAGCATGTGTTGTTTTGATTTTCTTCTAAATATGTCATCACAGAGGCGCTACCAGCCTCTCTGATTGGGCCAGCAGCATGTCCATCTTCAGAGCTATCAGAGATTGGCTCTGTCGGACATAGTCAAAGCTTCTAGCAGCTTCTTACAGAAGCTACTCCTGTGGCCCTTCCCCATTAACAAAATCAGGCTGTGCCAAATTCACACAGCCTGAATTTAGACTGCTTGGGTTTTCATAGGTGGTAAGTGTCAGCACCACCTCCTAGATACACCACTGCAAGCTTGGAAATCATCTTTTCTATTGTTGTAAACACTGAAATAACAAATACTTTTTCTGGATTTCATCTTTCAAAATCATGATGAAATCATAATTTTCATCTATTAAAAAATTATGATAATATGTTGTTAGGGCTTGACCAGAGAACATAGTCAGACAAATGGAATACTAAAGTGTTGACAATTCTTATTATTTTACCCAGACCTTTATTACATATTTCAAAAAACCCAGACTTTGGATCAGGGAATTAGATATGTATTTCAAGTTCCTCATCTTTGTTTTTCCTTTTAAGACAGGGAAGGAAAGAAAGTCTGAAAAGTTTTTTAAGTCTATTCTATTGATTCAAAAAACAAAAAATGGTTGGCAAAGAAAAGAAATTTAAAAAATTAAATTAAAATTGGAAACTGGTAAAGAATGCTTTACAAAAAATATTTAAAGCAACAAAGGCCCATAGATGAAAGAGAAAACTAGTTTTTAAAAAAAACTCCTTTACAAGAGCAGTGAATGCTGCTATGAAAAGAATAATAAAACTCCAATATGCAATAACCAGGATAGTTTAAAAACAAAAATTAAAATCTAAAAATTGTAGATATTCTTGGGTGAAAGAAGGAAAGCTGGCACAATAAGTAGAACATCTTAAATCAAAATCAGAATGCATCCTAAGTGTAATATTGGCTGATGGTCAGACAGATGAATATAGAAAGACAGAACAGACTTAATAATGTAATTTGGAAGCAATCAGTGTCTTCAGAAAACCTTTTTATTCCAGTTTGGGGGGAAATATATTTATATTACATGATGGTAATTAAATACTTTACATTAAAACAGAAAAAAAAACACATGAAAGAATAGCTAATGATATCAGATACATAGATAATAGGTATCTGTGTAACTAGCAGCCCAGATTTACAGGATAACTAACCAAGGAACAATATGTGTGTGGGGTTCCATGGCTGTAGTATCAAATCCAGGGAGGTCTGGTGACTGGCATAAGACACAACGAGACGAGTCTCTGCTTGTTTAAGCTCAAAAATCCATTTATTGGGGCATCACCAATACAGGAATAAACTCAGCTTAATCCAGAGGCAGAGAACCCCAAAGAGGGGCAGGGTGGTGGGTTCCACAGAGAAAGGATGGAGTTTTACCTTTCCCAGGCTTAGAGAATACCTCCCCCAAGGCAGGGAGCTGGAGTCCACTCTTCCCAGGACTCAAAGCCCCACTTTAACAATAACCAAATCTTTGCCTCCCCTGAGTGGGGGCACCCCACATATGCTGTTGAGTTTGAGGAGTAACTTGCATCCTGGAGACAGAAAGAATCCTTCTGGGACAGAGAAACAAAATAACCTCAGTAAATCTGGGCTATCAGCCTAACTCCAGTCATGGAAAAAATTGATGGAGTCAGTGACATCACTGAAAAAAATTACACTGATCCCCACAGAAAACAAATCACATCAAGCCAATCTCACATAAGTTTTGATAGACAAAAATGACAGTATGGATATATCATATTTACACAGAAATACTTTAAATTTCTCTTATACCAGAACATTTCTCTTATGATTGGAACCACTGGATAATCAACATAAGGTACATTTAAAGGGATAAAAAAGTGTCATATATGTCTGAAATGAGGGTTCAAATACTTTTGCACATCTTTGTGCTAATACATTTCATAGCTGTAATCCAGATGGATTTGTCTGTAGACCTACATTATATAAGATTTTTGTCAAAGGCTAAGAAGAAACATGAAAATTGTAATGGATAAATATAGCAGATGACTCTGGGATTGGCAAGAGCAATAAAAACCAAGACATATTGCTAATAGAAGGCAATTAATTGTGGCTGATACGCAAGCACAAACAAACTACTGGTACTTACACATAACCAAATGTAAGAGTGCACAATAAGAAATTATAATAGGGTCATGATTTACATGGTTGGGGTAGGGGACACAATCAGACTCTGGAAGTCAGCAATTCCAACAGGGATGTGCAGGGTCTGGAAGGTAATGGTTGAACCTGAGCAGTCCCGTGAACCTCAAGTTACAAATAGGGGAAGCAGACACACAAAGTGGTGGGAGTCAAAGATGAGGCTGCAAATTTGGCAAGGGTTAATAGCAGGGGGAAAAAAGGAATTAATGTAGAAAAGGGAAAATGCAGTCTCTGCATCAAGGACAATTCACAGCAGTTTTAATTTGAACAGAGATGTGAATTAGAGTTAATCGTATGGTTCTGGCCCAGGAAAAGGCTTACCACCTTAGTGATAGCTCCTGGAAGCCAGAAATAGTGGTGCTTAAGTTTCACATGAGCCAGTTCCAAATACCTGAAGTGCCTGAAAAGGCCTGGTATCCAGAAAGTTTGGGGTGATTCTAGGGAAGAACTGGGTTCCTTACTGCCCAATCCATAGCACTCTGTCTCAGCCAGCTGAGATGGTGATGGAGTGGTTTCCTTCAGCAGGCACTGGAGGTCACTCCAGTAACTCTCAGGGAGGATTATTTCTCTGCCACCCCTACCACATGCTCACAGCTTTATACCTGCTTTCCTTGCAGTCCTGATGTCAGTATATAGCCTTGTTCTTTCCCCCAGACTTTTCCTGGAAGGAATAAAATTTTCACGTACTAAACCATCCCCTGTCCCAGGGGTCCTGGTTTCTAGGGGAGAGCACCTGCTTAGACTCCCTGTGGTGGCTCCAGAGGAACCTTCTGAGGCTCTTATTTCACCTTGAAGTTGTGTTGTCCTGTTCCCTTTTCATGGTTCAGGTCCTGACTAGCATCTTTGGAAGGTTAAAAAAAGAAATACTTCAAAGGACCTGAGCAGAACTGAAAATCTGAATCAGATCTGGCTTCAATTACTCAGTCTGTGGAAGAGTGAAGTCAGGGTAGGGCTGGAGAGTAGAAAAACCAGGGAGCACTGGAAAGAGGATGCTGAACCCATCCTATGCAACCTGGATGCTCTGAGACAGCACAGTGAGGACCAGGGGAGAACAGCCAGAGGACAGAATAGGCAACAGAGGTAAAAAGAAAAGGGTCATGGTTGCAAATAGAATTATAGAACAATTTAGGCTGGAATAGCCTGGATTAGGTCCCTCCAAACAGGTGCTAAGTGTCTACTGATCTTTTTTTTTGTTTCTACTAGTCCCAAACACTGTTCCTGTGCATTCCTGTGCACTTCTTAAACCAGCTCTTCAGGACATACCTGTGTACCAATGTGCCAATGCCACCAGAGGAAGAGCAATAGTGGGAAGGAGCAGAGAAAAGAGCCGGACATAAACAGAAGCCCCTGAAAACATCAGCAAGTTCTACAAGGTTGGGGAGGAAAGAGTAGGCAAAAGGCCAAGTCAATGGCTTTCAAGTGCTATTCCTTTGTCCTGTCTTTCACTTGACTATAATGATATAAGCCCTTGTGGGAAGGATTTGTCTTTGATCCAATGACACCACTATTCAAACTCATTTGTGCCCCACCTGGAAGTGCAATAGACCACCTTAGTAATAAAAATTAGGTAGGGGATTTGTAAAATACACGGCACTGGGGATTTGAAACTGCAGAATACCTGCCTCTCAGCTTAGCAGCCCTTCTGCACCTCTGTTCTCCATCTGCATGTAAAATAAAGGCTCCAGAGAAAATAAAGCTCTGCTCAAACACTAATGCAGGACAGCTTACTGGAGTGAAGGGGCTCACAGGAAGAAGTGGTGAAATTCTCATTGCCTTTAGATAGGTCAGGACTTGACATTGAAGTTTTGTGTATGATTCCCACTGATTTCCAAGTGGGACATAGATCTTTTGAGGGGAAAGAGCTTGTCAGTGGTCCTGCAGCAAAGAGGATGAATGAAATTCAGTACAGCGAGTGTGATGGAGCTTGCTCAAATTCCTCTGAGGGAAGGAAAAGGTTTTATCCTGTTCCTGGGCATATGGCAACATAGCAGAGCCCTTTCTGCTTGCTATATCACATGGCTAATAAAACTCCTGTTCTCCACACTCAGCAGATGGTTTTGTGGCTGATGAATGAACCAGAATGGTATCCTATTCCCTTTCCTGCAGCTTTCCTGTCTGTGCGGTGCTAGCAAGGGCAAAGGTCCTTGAATGAGGGATCATCGAGGAGGTGCAGAAGAGAAGAGAGATGAGTGAGATTTCAAATGCTGTGTTAAGAGACACTGCAGAATCTTTCATCAGAAAGGTATTTTAAAAGCTGTCTCTGCTGAATGAGATTTTGCAGGACTGCAGTGACATAGCAGACTCCAAGGCCAACCTTCCCCAACTGGCCTTCTCCCTGCACCATAAGTATTTCCAGATTGAACATGGACTCCCCATGCAGAAAATTGCATCTCCATAATAAGTGATCCACCTTTTTCAGTTTCCATGCAGTGGCCATGTGGCAGCAAAGACATCCTCCACTGATAGGCTGAAATCCTGGAGTCTTACTGGCTTTGCCAACCACTTTTACTCTCTATAGTTTGGTCACAAGCCATAATCAGCTTCATAAATGTGTCTGGGAAACTTTATGTGGAGTTATACATGGGGCGGAAGAAAGGTTTGGCAGCTTGAACTAGGACTGTGTGTGCAGAAATACACTAGAAATTGTTGTCTCAGGGTACAAATCTGCTATCTCTCCATTTCCCATACAGGAGAAAGGTCAGGACTATGTAATGTCTGAAAGAACTAATTGAAGACTTCCTTTATAATAAAAGATGAACATGAAAACACAAAGGGTGTAAACAGTGTAGATGATTTCTGAGTGCAGTTTTAGGGTTGAGCAGTACCAGCTCACACAGTATTGGCTTCATGGGGTGCTCCTCAGGACTTACTCTTCACCTGTGATGTCTGTGTGGGAAAGGAAATTATAAGGATTCAAAAAAGCCCTGCAGAAAACCTGTGGAAAAGGAGAAGGAAGAATTCTCCACATTGCTGAAGCCCTCCCTGCTACTTCCCTCCTCATGACTTCTCTGTGGACTCTAATAAATAGCAAACGGCTGCTGGGGCTCATTCCTTGCTGTTATATAACAGTAAGAAGTGTCCAAATGGAGCATAAAAAAAAATGTTCTAATAACAGCATACCTCCCCTAAGCTGCTTCCAGCACAACCATTCCGCAGAAATCATCCCATAAACACTTTCAAAGATCCCAGTAAAGCATGAATGGCCTCCACTGGTATTATTAGAGGACTCCTTGGAGTAAATTGACACCAGGCAGCCACTGGTGGTGCCAGCATCTATCTCCCTTGCTCCATTCTTTCTGTTTTTCCCTACTCCCCTAGGGTTTTCCATGGCCTCAGGTAGTAAAATGTGTCCTGTGATGCTATCTGTTGTTCATCTGCTGTCCTGCTCTGCCTGTGAAACAACCCAGCCTCCCTGCCAAGTTGGGACAGCCCTTGCAAGCCCCTAGCCCTGCCTCTGCTGGATAATTCTTCCCTACATTTCAGCAAGCACCATTCTGCTGGTCCAGGGCATCTGTGGGGGCAAGAGGAGACCCAACAGATAAATGCAGGTAAATGCTACCCTCCCTCTTCCATTGATGCTTACAAAGACAGCCCTGTGGAGTCCACTCAATATCTGACCCCTGTAAATAAGAAACTGAGATTCCATGGGCTGTCATGAGCACAGGAGAGATACTACTGGGATGGGTGCCTAGGCATGAAATTAAAAAAACAAGTGTCTCCAAAAAAGAGAAGACCAGCTTTCAAACCCAGCAGCTGCTTTGGAACAGCTGAGCAGGGAGAACAGAGACATGGCAGCTTCCCTGAAATGGGAAGCATTGGTTTGAGAGAGGCTGCATGGCAATAAGGAGGGAAGATGGGACTGGTAGCAAGTGCAGCCTTGTGTTGCAAATCATCCCCATTTCCAAGAATCTGGGCCTGGCTCACATTTGCTCATAGGCAACTGCCGACGGACATGATGAAACACATTCCTTGAAACTGCTGCCCTGACAAAAGGAGCCGTTGCATGAGCTGCAGAACCCATGCTTGGAAGCTGGTGTTATTGCATGTCTCACACATTTTAAGCTCTGGCTGAAAGTTTTCCCATCATCAGTATATCCAAAATAACTTTTTTATTGGGATTATCTGCTGCTTAGCAACACTGTAACTTTGCTGCAGGAAATGGTGGATTCTCTCCCTTCAATCAGTTTTTGCAGAATTTTCACACTTCCTCTCTCAGTCCTTTTTTGTTCTGCCAGAGCTGGACCGAATGACCAGGGATTTCAAAGCTCTGCAAAGGGATGCAAGTATACTCACACATTATATAATCAATAAACATCATTTCCTTTGGAAATGCTGACCACATACACTGCTCTTGCACTCCATTTTCCTTCTTTTGCAGCACACTTCTGAAAATACCAGTTTCTACTAAAGACTATCATTATCTAATCTGGTTAAAATAGTCCATGTAGAAGATGAGTCTGAAGTTGAATTATTCTTATATCAGTGTAAGCTTCATAATGAGAAATAAAATGATAAAACAAGGATTTTTTTATACTGGTATTCCCCAGGTCTTAATTTGTACAGCTGTAAAGTCCTGTGGATGTAGTGTTATTTGTAACAGACACTGATGAGAATAAGAGTGCAGGAATTACCTTTCTGGGACAGATCAAAGGGGCCATCTATCCTGATAACTCACTTCTGACATTGGACCATGTTGAGGAAAAGGGTATTAGAAATCAGGGACCCTTCCCACAGCTTTCCTACAGACTTTCTCAGCTTGAGGTTGTATCCAGACCTACGGACCAGCTCTCTATGTAAGAGTGCCTTTGCACAGGCATAGTGAAAACCTGGGCTTTATTTGAAATCCCAAATTCAAAAACTGTTGGTTCAAAGTGCAATAAATCAGTGAAGTTAGAAAGCTAGTGTTGAGATTACAAATTATCCAAGTCAAGCTTATAAGGTTTTACCTCTTGCTCTGCTTTCAGGTTTCAAAAGGATGGTTTCCTTCATCCTACAACATACATGTACACTCTGAAGTTTATTGGAAAAGGCTTGGAGTAAATCTTGTTATTATTAAGGCAAGAGTGGGATTCAGGGCTTTGGATAGGAGAGATTTAATTCAGTTTCCCTACCTCTGGGACACACCTACAGTTGCACCATGAGATAGAGAAATTTTGTTTCCCATTTCTTCCAGGTAAAAGACAAATTGCTTCAGGAGGTATTCACAGTTCACAGGACAGGCACTAGCCCAGGCAGAGGTCAGCCATGCCATCCTTACCCAACATGAGTGTCACATCCAGAAGCCTGTCTTTGACTAGGACCAGTACAAGAATTTTCATGGGAAGAGGCAAGAAAGCATGGAATAACCTGCCCATAATGTCTTTATAAACACTAGTTTATTTCTAGTTTCTAATATCCAAATATTAGTGAGAGAAAAAAAAATATTCTTTTTAGCCACACATCTAGGGATCAGCTATGACTATTAAATGCTTTCATAAAAAAAAACAGCCCTCAAAAATGAGGAAATGTCATCTCTAATCAGTTTCTCTCTCCTTGAACATCAACAGCAGGAGGTTTCAGGCACCAAGGGAGTGCTGGCCCAGCAAACCACCTTGGTCCCTTCTTAGAAACCTTTTCACAGCCCTCTGCTTGCCCTTCATACTTCAAAGGTACTCAACCTCCCAGCTGATCCATGCAGTCGGCCAGAGCTCTGATACCTAAATACCTTGGCCTGGCACCGTGAATGGAATACATCTTGGGTGCAAGGTGACCCAAGGTGCAGCTATAGCAGACAATTGCTCTACGGCCTTTTTGGCTGTCAGTCTGCCTTCCGAGGAGGCAAAGATGAGAGGGGGGCCTTTTGTTATTTCTTCTGATGGAATTATAATGGAAACAACAAAAGGCGAAAACACGGGGTTTGTGGCGACTTAAGAACAGGGGAGGTCCAAGGAGGGGGGTGCAAATCTTCAACCAATTGGGGAGGGGTAAACGCAGGGTTCACAAAAGCATAGTCCAATGGGATGGCAGGGGGAGGGGAATATGTCACATGAACTAATAGAACGTTGAGTTTTACAGGATTTCCAAAGGGGATTTCCAAGCAGGGGGTTGGGCACAAAGGAAGATTGACAAGGAACTTACTAGAGTAAGGGGCAGGTATCAGGATAGATTCACAGTGGGACAGTAGGAAAGTGCAGGCTAGGACTAAACCCTTTACCTGGGAAATAACAAAACATACCATTAACAAAAAACCTCACTACAACAGATACGCTCTTACATTTTCTGGCAGAAGCAACTCCTACAGCTCCAGCACTGCCACAGACTTTGTACATGAACTTAAGCAGGACACTGAACTAAGAAGTTCTCAGAAGACAATAACGCCACCTTCTTGGACTATTCAGTCCCACAAAAACTGTATTTGCTTGTAAGTAGTAGTAGATGGGCTTATATCTGCTCTTCCTGAGGCCTAATGTCATACAAATAATACAAATAATTCCACTTTTTTCAATGGTTTACAACATGAAGAGTGATGCACTAATGCACAATTTAAAAACTAGGCACATTTTTTTGTTTTTCCTTTTCAAAAGCCTAACAGGCCATACTAGACATGAAACCTCAGCACATAAAAGGGGGCCCAATGTGGTAGATAGGGACAGGCGTCATGGAAGATCTTAGGATGTGACGAGAAGCAGGAGGAACCCCTCCCCCCTCACCTGTAATATGCAATCACCCCCCATGGCATGTAACCCCTCCTAATTCCAGTAGTTTTCCATCCCTCACTAACTCTACTTGGCCTTACTGTCCCCCTCTGACGTAGCGAAGCCCCCCTGACAATTTAGTTCCACGAGGTAAGGCAATAAATGCCATTTGACCATCTACCACATTGGTGTCAGCGTGTCTGTGGACCGAGTGACTCGGGTGAGGCCGAGCCACCATTCTGTTCTCTGAAATTCAGGTCGCCTTGTCTTCAAATCAGAAGGCAACAATCTGGCGCCGAACACCCGGGAGTTGGACGATTGGGAAATCGGGTTTTTGCCTGGACAAGAGGCAGCAGCCGGAGCAGCGGGACCGACTTCAGCGCAGGAGACGTCCTGGGGGACCAGCGAGACCCATGGAGGCCATCGCGAAGGTCGTGAGTTTGATTCATAAGCAATGGAAAATTGAATGTAAGCTCAAGAATTTCTACCTTTCTATTGTAAGACTCTTAGAGCTTGGGGCGGTTGAATGCTTCTGAAAGCGGTCTGCCTGAGGGCGGGAATTCGTGGGGACCGGGCGTGTTTTCTCCCTCCCTGACCCTGAGTCCAAACCCCCCAGTGTCCCCGGAGGGCCCCCCAGTGCCCTCGGAAAGCCCCCCGGTGCCCTCGGAGGGCCCCCCGACTCTCTCGCCGAACCCGTCGGATCACCATCCCCCCCAGAACCTTCCCAAAAATCCGTGGTTTCCCCATCCGTCTCTCCACCACCGGCCAGCATTTCGGTGCTGGAGGCGCGGCGGCGCGCGGTTTTTCTGGGAGGAACTGGCAGAGAAAGCCAGAAACGCCGAACACGCGGTCTGCGGAGACACGCAGCCACTGTCGTACACGGCTAAACATAGCACCAGCGACCGAGGGGAGGAGCAGGGCGTGGATAGCCTCGGCGGGACCAATCGGAGGACACGAGGTTTTGCTAACGTGCACGCGCAGGGGAGCAGCAGCGAACACACGCCCAATCGAGAGCCGCGTTCGATTCTGTTACCACTTGAGGAAGAGACCTCCCCCTGCGGGAGGCAGGGCAAGCCCAGGGGGCAGGAGCAGCGCCACCCCCGAAGGGAGGGGTGAGGTCAGAGCAGCACTTAGCCTCCTCCCGTTGCGAACGCAAGGCGGCCCATCTATGCCAACCCCCAGTGGGGCGGGGAACCCTCATACCTGTGCCCCTACAGGAGGCAGCCAGTTTTGCAACACCACCGGCAGCACCTTTGCACCCAGAACAGCCACAAGCCGCGCTTGTGCCACAGGGCCAGAAGGGGACGCCCCAAAGCAGGAACCCTGAGTAGCCCTGGCCATGCAATT
>VWYI01045489.1:748-64082 GCA_013399455.1 Anthoscopus minutus
CGCCCCCTCCGGGGCCCCCCCCCCCCTCTCCGCCCGAAACTTCGCCTCCTGCCCGAGGAGAGCCGCCGCCGCGGGCCGCTCCGTTCCGGGCCTCCGATCCTGGGGGGTTCTCGGCTCCCTCTCCTCCTCCAAATAATATTATTAATAATAATAGAATAAACCATCTTGTTTCCTCCTCCTTCGCAATAAATGACTTTCATTTCCCGGCAGAGCCCTGTGCGTGCGGAGCCGGAGAGGAGGAGGAGGAAGATGAGGAGGAGGAAGAAGAAGAAAGGGGCCAAGGACGTGGAGTCCGCTCGCCTGGACGGGGCCGGCAGTGCCCGAGACTTTAGCTCTGCTGCCGCCGGCCCCGTCCCAGAGGCTTTTTTCGTTGAGGCTTTTTTCGTTGCGTCCAGAAATGTGTCCAGAATTTCCCAGCCCGCACCGGGACCCCCTTGCCCAGAGCGGGGGCGGCGGGCGGGATCTCCCCGGACGGGATCCTCGCTCTACGGCACCGCTTCTTCCTCAGGGAAATTTGCCCCCATCCCAGGGTGGGATCCCCGGACTTCTCCCCACCCCAAGCAGCCGCTGATGTTCATATGGGACCCGAGAACAAAAAAAGGTGTGTGCAGGCGACCCCTTCCCGCAGCTGTCCCCCTGGGGTCGCCTGCGACGTGGGCCGTTCTCAGGGACCTCGGTGCCACGCGTGGTCCCGGTGACCCGACGGGACGCTTGCCACGGGCCGAGACTAATATACCCGAGCGCCGCTCGCCCCGACAGGCACCCGCGGGCTTGGCCGTGGCCGTGGCCGGGTGACATTCGTGGAAACTTCTTTTTTACCCCACTTTTTCCGCGGAAACAGCGCTATGGGCAGCCCCAGCTGCCGTCGCGTTGCCCCGCGAAGCGACCGCGCTCAACATCCGTGGGGGAAGCTGCCTGGAGCCGCTGCCCCTTGCCCCTCTCCTCAGCACCGTGTGCTGTTCCCTCCGACGGTCAAAATACAAAACTCCCTTCGCTTTTTATTGTTTCTTTTCAAATTCTTTGAAGGAGGGGGAGAAATTGTATCACGCGTCATCCCTCGGCAAGATTAAACGAGAGGAGCCGGGCGTCGTGCTCAGAAATCCGGGTAGCAAATCGTTCGGGAAGGAGCGGTGGCTTGCAGGTTCTGCCTGCTCCCGAAAAGTCTTTCCAATCAGTTAATGTTGCTTGCAATATTAATGATAAAAAATCGGCAGCCCGGCTTTCATTGGCTGCTGCCTCGCCATGCTGCAGCACACACGCTCCATCAGCTCGGGGCATTTTGGGCTCCAGTTTGTTCATTTACATCCCATAAGTGCCCCCATTAAAAAAAAAAAAAAAAAAAACAAAAAAAAACCAAAAAAAAAAAACCACACCAAAAGAAAGAGAGAAAGAAAAGAAAAAATTTTAAAAGGAGAGTAAAAAAAGGGGGGGAAAGGAAAAGAAAGATTTCCTTCCAGATTCCCATGCTTCCATTCTTAAATACTTAAATACTTGCATTTTCCCTCTAAATCCTTTGTCCTGGAAGGGCATCTGTTGCAGTTGTACAGCGCCTGGGGTTGGATTTTCTAAACTTTGTAGCCTTTTTGGGGTTTTTTCTTGGGGAAGGAAGCAATTTTCAGGGCAGTGACTGAAATCCATTTCTCCTCACCAGCTTGTTTAGACACCAAAACTAATGGTGTGATTATTATTCCTGAATGATATCATGGTAATGCAGAGAGATAAGAATGGCCTGATAGGGAAACATTAAAATTATATTCTTGGAGATAGTTCATTTGGAATAACTTTAAATTAGATGAGATCATGTAGCCTGAGATTCAGTATCAGCATAAATAGAGCTGTATTCCTGCCTTCAGCCTCCTCCTCACAAGAATCACGGTTGGACTTGCAACTGCCAAAACTGAGAGGTGAAGGGCCCCTAGAATTTGAAAATATTCTCAATCCAAACTTCATTTAGGAAATAATGGATCTTTAAATAACTTTTTCTTTTTTTTAATGCTTCAGGGACTGGGAAAGGGAGGAGATTTTTAATTGATTTTTAATTGAAGGAAGCACATTTTTGGAAAGACTTCCAGGTTTCTGGGGCTTTTCAGAGCCACTGAGGACATAGGTCCTGCTTGCTGTTCTGCAGGACCTGGTGAGATTCCCACCGCCAGGAATGCTTTTTCCAAATACCCAGAATTAGCTCAGTGCACAGAATCCCACCAGGCATTGCCAGGGAAGATTATATTCCTGCTTTTTCCTCATATCTGGTTATTTTACATGCAAGTGCACACATACATTTTGTTACGCGTGTGCCACATATTAAAAAAGACCTTTTTAATCACATGCCATCAAATAATATTTTCTGGGAGAGATATATGGAAAATATATGCACAGAGCAGCTCATCTGGGCAGCAGCACTGATGTGTTCAGATACTGTGCAGAACAGACTGGATACTTACAGGTTATTATGTTTGCATTTTTACAGTGTTTCTTGAACAATTTCATCCCCCCGACCCTGAAAAAGGCATTTATTCAACTCCAGCTATAAACAGTTACAGGGATCCAGCCTCCTGCATGGGAAGATTTAATGGAGCAGGTCACTGCCCTGTACATCCCTGACAGAAGAGGGGAGCAGTGATGGATGTGGCAAACTGGATCATCCCAGGAGCTGCTTGCTCACACTGGCCAACAAGAGATGCTCCCTGGAAAGGCACCACCTTCCATGGGAGAAAGGTGGAGAATAACTTGCTTCAAAACTAGAGAGTCCTCCTGGATTAGGACCTGGTTTATGTCCTGAGGCAGAAGTTTACAGCCCTTTCCAAACTTAATTTTTGTTCTGCATGTTTTATCTGCGTGTGATACAACCTGATCCCATCTCTTCCTTTAGCACAGTGCTCTGTGCATTTAGCTCTCACTCCTCACAGCTGATCTGTTCGTTGCTCTTTTGCAGCACCATTTATATTTGTGGCTCGCTGTTGATGGGGAAGGTGATGGACATCTGTGGGGATTTCCCTCCTGGCTCAGGCTCCCTGCAGGTGACAATCCTGTGGTGTGACCGGTCACTCTGGGGAGTCACCAGTGCTGTGAATCCTGTGCCCTGCTTCTGCTCTGGGCAGGTCCAGCGCTCTTCACTGGAGGGAAGGTCCTGATCAGTGAGCCAGTGCAATGTCTGACAGAAAAAATATGCCTGGAATTATACCAGCTTTCCCAGAACATCAAATTCCATAACATAGTTATGGAATTACAGAATCATAGAATGGTTTCAGCTGGAAGGGACCTTTAAAGGTCATCAAGTCCAAGCACTTTGCAATGAGCAGGGACACCTTCCAATAGAGCAGGTTGCTCAGAGCCCCATCCAACTAGAATGTTTCCAGGAATGGAATGTCCACCACCTTTCTGGGCAACCTATGCCAGGGCCACACCACCCTCAATGTGAAACTCTTCCTCGCTCTGTCTCTCTCACACTTCCAGTTCTCTGTGTTGCTGTGTGGAAGTGCTGCAGCGAGCAGTGAGAATGCAGCCAGGCCAGCAGTCTCCTGGGGTAAGGTTGCTGTCATTGTGAGGACACCATGATGTGGCAGAGAGCATCAAAACCACCCCCACAGGTTCAGGCAGCAGCTTGGACCCCATGGAATGTACAAAGAGTCTCTGGCACCATCCTGCTGGAGACTCCTGAGGCAGTGCACCTCTGTGCCACCTCCCAAGGCCTTTCCTTTGCAACTTTAGCAGTTAAACAATGAGTGGATGACGAGTTGTTCATCCTTCTCAGGGCGAGAAATGCCTGGTGGAAACTGTTTGGGATTCCCCTCCCATGCTGAAGATCCCTGTGGGTGCATCAGCCCCCCTGCCCCAGGAAGGTTTCCTGGAGACCCCTCCTGGATTTTGCTTTCCCTGCAGCAGCAGCAGCAGCAGCAGGAGCCAGAGTTGATGAGTCTCTCCAGTAAAGAAGTGCATTCAATGTGGCCATGAAAACCCAGGGGGCTTGACATGGCCTTGACTTCCCAGGTACTGCATGGCCAGGGAACTTCAGTCATTGTCGGCAGCATGAAGGGAAGCATAAAGGACCTGAGCTTCGGAGTGCAGAGCAGGCTTGTGAGGAGAGGCAGTATCTCTTATTAGACCAACCAACAGAGTCAGGAAAAAACAAAACCCAGAAAGGTTTTCAGACACATGTGTACTCTGCAATAGAAGCCACAACTTTCAAGAAAAGTGGCTGAATTGTTTATCCTCTGCACCCCCCCACCTCCGTGAGGAGGCTGACACCTTCATCGCCGTGATCCCACCATCCTCCCTGGGCTGGGATGGAGCTCTGGAATGGCATTCCTCCCTGTCATCCAGCCACCCATCCCAAGGTGGGATGGAGCTCTGCAGTGGGATCGCTCCCAGCCATGCAATAGGCATGGAGAAACACAGGTCCAAAGCTGGAAGAAAATCTCAGGGTAAGGAAGGGAAGTGACCTGCTGGGTTTGGTGTGTCAGGTGAGCTCTGGAGTAGCTTTTTTCTGGATGGCTGACATGGGAAAGGCCTGTGGAAAGCATGTGGTGCTCAGGCAGACATGACCAACTCTGTGTTCTGCAAACAGAGGATACCTAAAATATTGTCTTGTTGTGTTTCTAACACAGTTAAATAATATAAGCAGTGAAGATTTGGCCACAATGCAAATGTTCAGAGGAAAACACTCGTTCTAGTGATATGTATAATCTCAACACCAGTTCAAAGGCTCAGAGTTCCTGCAAATCTGTGTCTTGTCCCTGAACAGCACATTCTGCATTTGGATATCTGAAGGAGACCAATGATGTTCAAAAGCAGCCACCACCAATGTCCCTGAGGGGACTCAGTGCTGGAGCTTCAGAGCCATCTGTTGTTTTCATGAAGTGTGGTTAAATTCATGTTCAGTCCACTTATTTTGGATCTGTCAGCATCACACATAAGGTGGAGGAGCATTTTTCTGTCCAAACTGCCCTGTTTGGTCAGTGTGTCCCCTTTTGTGGAACCTCTGCCCCTTAAAATACAGCCAGGCCCTCAGCACAGTCGAGCTTCCCACCTAAATGAACCCAAGCATTCAAGAGCCATAAAGTTTGTTCCCTACTCTTCTTACAGACTAATGTGGCAGAAACACCAAGCCTGTGAGAAGGTAGCATCTGAGACCCATCAAAGAGTTGATAAACAGCTGATAAATTATCTTACCAGAAGGTCTCCAGACTTCTCCTCACACAACTGTTCTCAGTGTCCTCAGAGTGAAGTTCCAGAGGTAGATTGGAGTATTTTGGGGTATTGCTCAGTATTTTAAGCACTGAAGGCCATTTCTTCCCCGTGACACATTCCTAGGATAATGAGAACCCTGGAAATTCCCAGGACCACCAATGGCTGACTACTATAATCCTTGAGAAGTCATTTGTAATGTGGTCCAAAATGATCTGGAAAACCTCCGGAGCAAGTTGGATTTAAGCTTGTTGTTTAGGTCCTGGATTTCTGGGGAAGAGTCATAGTTGTAAGAGATGCTCTAGCAAAAAAGAGATTCTCCAGCAAGCAAGAGATGCTCCATGCTGTCCTCTACTCTGTAGCAGTAAGAGACAACCAGAAGTGACAGATGATCTTTGGCCTCAAGCCTGATAATCCTCCACAGTCTGTGCAGAGCCCATCCAACATCCCAATGCTCTCAGCAGAACTAAGCCTATGTGGCAAACACAGCTTTGGGATGACCCAGTGAAACCAGGTCTGAGCAGCAATTCAGTGCTGCTGTTCAGGGGAAACTCAGCTTTGCCACTGGCCTCACTGAGTGAGCCAGCTCTGGGAAAACCACAGGGCACATATCCACCCAAGCAGTCTGAAAAGGCAGTGGCTTCCATCTAAACACTGCTTTACAGGAGCCCAGATGCCTCTGAGATGACTTTTGTTTCTTGCCAGATGTTTGTGGTGGCATCTTGGAGCAAAGCTTCTCGCTAGCTCACCCCTAGCCTCGGAATTGCCCTCAAGGGCTCAGCAGAACAGAGCGCCTCGAGCAAGGAAGGTGTCCACATGCTGCATGTAGACTTTGTGCAGAGGTTGTGCTTGCTCTCAGGTGTCAGCTGGGAGTCAAATGCCCTGGCAGAGATCATGGTCTGGTGGGGAGTCAGCAATGGGTACCCAGCAGCAAGGAGAAGAGCCCCCAGTGTCCTCTCCAGGCCTGCAGAAGCCATTCCTCAGAGGAGGTAGCAGGGCTGTGATCCTCAGCCATGCAATGGTCCCCAGCACCCTCCTTGGGCATGGGAGTGACCTGCTGCCCAGCAACACTAAGAAACAAGTCTGGAGAGCCAGGAGAGAGGGAAACATTGCGCCAGACTCCAAAAAAATTAATTATCCAGAGGGATGGACACAGCCAACATTAGAATAGGGAAATCCCAAATCCTTTGAGCCATGTGGAGGTTCCCGTTGGTGGGGGTGGCAGCCTGGCTGAGATCTATGATCCCTGCTGCAGGACTGACATGAGGGCTGGGAGCAGACCTGTCCTGGCTTGGAGCTTCCAAAGGAGTTCCTGGTTTGTGCTGGACATGCCCTCTCCTGCCCTCTCCTGCCTGGTCCTTCTCATTCCAACACAGCATCTCTGACTCCCTTCTTCCCTGGCAAACAGATCCCTCCCTCCACAGGAAACTTTGGGGGAAGTCTCAGGAACTAACTTTGGGGGATGGTACAGATTGTATGATCATGGCTTGAGGAAATTATTATATTTTTAATTAAATTTTGTGTGCTATGCACAGATGCTACAGTAGTGGGCCCTTTATCAATTGTTAACATGAATACTAATGAATACTAATGCTAATCATTTGTTTCTGGAAACAAATACAAAGATATTCGATGGGAGGTGGGAAATAAAACCCAAACTTCTCTGAATTTTAACACCGAAAATAATGAAATGCATTTCAGGGCGGTGGTGGCAGAAGACAAAACCTTACAGTTAAAATATGGTGACACTAAAAGTGAGATAACTCTCATTAGCGACTCCGGCACGGCAGGGCTAGCGTCTGAAAATGACTCAAGTAACAACTCCAGCAACCTTGGCCCAAAACTGCAGCAGGCAGGAGCCACGTGAGGGCAAACGCTGCAGGGCACAGCCACGGCTCCTCCTCCGGAGTCCTGCGGGGACGGGGATGGGGATGGGGATGGGGATGGGAACGAGGACGGCTCCGTGCCCACGGAGCGATGCGGCTGCTCCGTTCTTTATTCCTCGCTCTGATTTACAAGGCGCCCATCTCCCTCCAGCAGCTGCTTGTGCTTTACGAGGTTTGCAGATGAAAGCCAACGCGATTCCACCCACCCAGCCCAAACGGGAAGGCGCGCTCAGTAACCCTTTCCTAACCCTGGAGCCAGGGATTCAGCGGGGAACAATTTAGCCGGCAGGAGATTCCAGGAAGGGCAATTAATGAAAGGCTCGGGTGAAGTTTGTCTTGTATCTCGTTCCAAACATGGTCGTAGAGGTTTGCACTGGGGCGGGGGAGGCAAACGTTAAGGCAGGGCCTGCTCTGGAGCACACCCAGTCTGCAGCACCTGCAAATTTCGCCCCCAGGATAAATAACTGAGGTATCTCCATCACTCGGAGCTGTTCAAATTATTCATAGCAAATAAATTACCAGGTGTATTTAGTCTGTTGTCGTTTCCCCTCCCTGCTTCCCCCCCTTTTCCTACCCTCTCATGAATCACTTGGAAATAGATTCTGATTTCTGCGTGCGTCTATTAGTCATGATAAGGAGCCGTGGCACGGCGCAGGCACAGGCGGGTGGCCAATGGGCTGTGGGCAAAGGCTCATTACTGGCCTTGAGCCTACATCTCAGAGGTGATTCAGGTCCTGCTTCCAAGACTGATTGGTGTTTTCCCCACTTCCTTTTTAATAAGCAATGGGAGCACGAGGAAGGACCGCAGAGATGCTCAGCACAAACCTGCTCTGGCAAGCAGGAATCCCCTGCTTCTCCTGCGAATGGGGCTGCCCCAACACAGACCATGACCCCTGCGGGGTTGGCGGTCCTCACCAATGCCACCCTGACCCACAGGCACGCCGGTATCCACCGGTGCATCCCACATCTGAGCTTTTACAGCGGCCAATCAGTGCTGCCTGTGCCTCTCCGAGACTCAAGCTTGCCTACTTGCAAGATGTCCTCTACTGCCAGCCAGAACATTCCCGGGAAGATGCATGAGGAGCGTTTCGTTCCCTCCTGTTACAGGAGCTCAGCCCCAGGCTCTGCCCGTGGGAAGCAGAGGATCGGCCCCATCTCCTCTGCTCCAGCCCTTTGCCTCCATAGGCAATTCCCGCCCCGACAGACAGGACGAGGCTGCCCTGAGGTAGTTCTAGTGTTCCGCTGGCTGCGGATGGAGTTTGTTATGGCCTTAAAAAAAACTTGTTAGCTTGTTGTGGCCGGAATACCATTCGCACGCCCAACTTGGGCAGCCTGGAGAGGTGAGAGGATGCAGGTGGGAGGAGAGGAGGAGGAGTTGTGGCTGCCCTTCCTCTGCGGCACGTGGCGCTCAGGTTCTAGGGAAAGGGAGAAGTGTCTGATTACTGGGCAAACAATAGTGAGCAGCGCTATTTAAACACATCCAATTACCGCTGTTATTCAGTGGGCAGAGGCCGACGTGAGAATGCAAACACAGGGGGAGCAGAGAGGTCTCTGCCGGGGAAAGCTGTAGGAGCCTTGTAACTCTCCCCTCTGAAAAGGGATTTAATCAGCATCTGCTCATTGGCAGGGCAAGGAGGAAGAATGAGCTCTTTGTGCACAGCACTGACTTTTCCCACTCCCTGGGGCACGCAGATAACTCCCTTGATCACCTCCCTCCCCTGGGAAGCGCTGCTCGATGGCACAGATCGGGCTGCTCCGTCAAGCCAAACACCGCCTGGGGCATAAGCCTGAAAGAAACATCTTCATTTCCCTCTGCTGCTCCGGCTCTGTTGTGATCCAAAGGTTTGTGGTGACCAAGAGATCCCTCAGGCCCACCAGAGGTGCTGCGGGTGGAGAACTCCGCACTACCCTACCCAGACCGTGCCATTCTCTCCCCTCCCAGCCGGTGCTGGGTTTCCTTCGGCAGTCTGGTCCCCGTAGCTCCTGCCCAGGAGGAGACGCCGAATTTTTAGACCGAAGAGGTTGCGAGTGGCCAGTTTTACCAGGATCATGGGAACTCAGCTCAGCACCTCCCTTCCGGCTGCAGTGACACGAGCAGCCGTATAACGAGTCTCTCACGGCCTCATTCTGCCGCTGTCATCCATTTCTCCAGCCACTGGAGTCCCTAAATCCCAGCGGAGCAGTTTCCAAGAGACGAGCCCCACCTCAGCCCAAAGGACTCCATCTGACCCCTTGGCATGGGGAAGGTTCACTGCAGATGAGCAAACCAGTCCCACGTGCTGCCCAAACGGAAGATTTCCCCCGATTTTATAGGATTAACATTCTCATCAGAATCAAAGGTGATTATTGCTCCCTTCGGTGCTTTCACATGGCTTGGAATAACGCCCCAGGAATCCATAACAATTAACCGACTTCAGCATCTCACGCTGCCGCTGCCGTCAGTCAGAGACACAGGAGGAGAGAGAGCGTCCAAAATGAATCAAGGCAGAGGTTATAAGTAGTTTAGTCCTTTTCTTTGCTGTCATTCCCATGATAACACCGGGATTTCCCCCTGTGGGATGATAACAATTTCTGCTTGAGCAGAAATTCACTGACATAAAGTGAAGACTGCACTTTTATTTCTGTGCATGCACTGCTCTTCAGTGACATGTCCCCAAAACTAACTCCAAAGAAAAGGATCTTCCTTCTTGGGTGGCTTCCTCTGGCTTTGGGAGCACCCGAGCACGGTTCCCCTCAAGGCGTGCTGAGCCTCGGGGGAAGGCAGCTGGGCTGTGCCAAGGCTTCTGCTGATCCCATTGCTGCCCTGACACGTGCAGGGAGCGCGATATTTTCTTCCGTTTACAGAGAAAGATTCTTTTCCAGTTAATCAGTCCTGGTTGTGTATTTAATTGCTGCCCAAGGACTCTTTCTGAGTCATGCCATGCTTTAGTGCTTACCTGCCAGCTACGTGGTGCTGCTGGGGTCACAGGGCTTCATCCGCAGCAGGATCTCAGGGCAGAACGGTCCAGGGATAAAATGGGATGGGAATGCAGGGGAATCCCTGGCACATCCCCAGGTGAGAACTGCCCCTGCCTGGCAGCAAAATCATTGCAAAAATGTGATCTGCTCCAGGTGATCTTAGGTCCCTTCCAACCCGAAACATTCCATGAATCTATGAAAATGCAAAAATCCTGCCCATTTCCATTTTTCTGTTGCTGTTGTAAAATATTTGTGTTTTGAGTCCTATTCCCTTGGAAGGGTTTTTTATTGTAATATAGGAATTTTTCAAGAATGCAAATGCATTTTCTGTTTCCCTTGCAAGGCAGGAATGCTTCTCTATGGAAATTTTTCCATTTTAAAAAGAATGATTTTACTGATATTCCACATTTTGAAATCTACAATAAATCACTCCTCAAAGAAAAAAAAACAAAACAGAAGAGGAAACAAACAACTGCAAACTCAAATTAGGGCACAATGCAAGGGATACAGTGGGAATGGTAGCATTTATCTATTTTAAGGTGCATTTTGTGGAAATAAAAGCTCTAAAACACCAGAGCCAGAACTTTTTAGTATTGCAGTTCAAGTAAAGACAGAAGCAATGGGGGTCTGCAGAAGGTCATGTCCAACATCTCGGTGTGACAAGACAGCAATTTCCCCATCCCAGCATGGGGCTGGTGGCACAAATCACCTTTGTAAAATACTCCCGCTTCCACCAGTGTCTGGGAAAGATGTGAATGGCACGGGCAGGTCCCAGCTGCTCCAAAATAGCTCAGTGCCACTGAAGTGAAAGGAGCAGCTCCAGACAGCAGCAGCCACGGCTGGAGCTGCCAATCCAAACTGCCTGGGTCGGGGAAACAGCACAGCAGCTCCAGAGCCTTGAGGGGAGAATCCGTGTGTCAGGCTATGGGGAAGTTCCAGAAATATCTTAGGATGTGCTGATAGATGAGCAGAGTTTAAAAGTCTGCAAGAATAAACCTGAGGGCTGTGCACAAGGTAGAGACTCAGCTGTGTGAGGGCCCAAAGGGAGGGTGCATCCATGTGGGTGCAAGTGTCAGGGAATCAGAGAATCATGGAATGGTTTGGGTTGGAAGGCTCCTGAAAGCTCATCTGGTTCCAATCTCATTCCATGGGCAGGGATACCTTCTGCTGAGCCCAGGCTGCTCCAAGTCCTTTCCAACCTTGAACACCTCCAGGGATATGGCATCCCATCCACAACTTCACCCTCTTCACCAGCCCCAAGCCCCACATCCCAGGGCTGGGGTTGCCCATCGCCGAGCTGCTGCACTCAGGCAGAGTGGCAGAGCTGTACCACGATCTCAGGTGCCACAGCTCTTCCCTGAACCCCTGACACAGCCCCCAAACCCTGCAGTGAGGCCTTTGGAGAGCAGGGAGCGAGTCTGGGAGGATCTGGCTGCTCAGCTGCTGTTTCCCTCAGTGGGAGCCGGGCAGCTCAATCTTTCCGCCGTGCTTTGAAATCTCCCCGGCGAGTTCCCAGCAGGAGGAGAGGGGTTGTGATCCCCTTCTCCCTCCTCTTCCACATGAGCAGGGCTCACCCTGCTCCTGCCTGCCCGCCGGGACCAGGAGGGGCTGCAGCGGGCTGGGCTGGGCATCTTCTCTTTGAAGTGGAGCAAAATCCTAAAGCTTTCATTCGGAGAGTGCAAATCATTGCTAAAAGCTCTCCCCTCTCTGACCCCCATCTAGGAAACTCTAATCCAGCCTCACCGGCTTCACCGGTTTCCTTTTGTTTTTCGGTTGTTTCTGTTTTTCTTTCCAGTGTTGACCTTTGTGTTCAAGCATAGCTGACTCCGGCTAGAAACAAAATAGCAGCCCCCTTCAACCAAGAGGTTCATGATTTATTTAATTATTATTATTTTTCCACTGTTTCCCCTACTGTTTCTGCACTGTGAACACACCCTCCAAAGCCCCCGGTGCTGGCTGCCTGGTTTGGATTAGCTAAAACAGGTTTTTGCCGAGTATTACTGAGGTCACTTTGGAGTTCGGAATGAGGACGGCGATAATCAGGGTGCTCGTTAGGCTCTGCTAATGAAAGGGAGCGAGTGGATCCCTCCCATTGTCACACAGCTCTGAATCGATCCGAACGTGGAGGGCGTGGAGGTCAGGGGCCATGGGACCACCACAGCCAGTGTCACGGTCCTGTGTGACGGCCACGGGACAGGTCTGTGGCCACCAGCTCAAGGCGACAGCTTTCCACAGTGACGGAGAAGGGGGCAAAGAACCAGACATTTGCCTTGGTCGTGCAAGCAAATCCAGGAATTCCTGAGTTTTCCACAACTGCTGGGTTTTCCTCCAGGGCAGGTGGAGCTGCCAAATCGCGGCTTTCCCGGTGCTAATCTGGGGAGCCGGGCGATTAGCGCGGAGTCGCCCCGGGGCCCGGGGGAGCGCAGGACGCATCGCTGCACTCGCCGCTCCTGCCTCCCTTCGCCCCCGCCGTGCTAAGCACGTTATCTGTGCAGGCCTTGTCGGGAGCCACAGCCCTTGGAGACGGAGCTGGAGCCGTGCTGCATCCGGCACCCCATCCAGCCCAGAGCCGGGCTGGGAAAACGCGGCCAGGAGAGCTGGAGGTCTGCACCAGTCACTGCTGGTTTCACCACGTGAATTTACCTAGGAGAAAGCACCAGGCTGCGACTCCTCTCTGCCCTATGGGATAACATCCGGTGGCAATATTGCCTGTTTGTGTCAGCAGGGTGATAAATCCCGATAAAGGTGCCTGAATCAAAAGCAAAATGAGATGCCCATTGCCTTCCTGCATCCTCCCCACTCACCCAAGGGACCCAAACTTAAACTTGCTGATGCAGACCCCTCTGCAGACCCTACAAACTTGTGTTGGGTGCCTACAACCAAAAGACAGACTCAGGTTATGCATTAAGGCTACATTAGAATCCTACATTTTTGCATGTGCCGTGATGCCTCTGGTGACTTCTCCAAGAGTCTCCAGCTCTGGAGGGTTCTTGGAGCTGCTCCTTCCCAACTCCTCTTGCTCCAGCCCCATGTGCTGCTGGTCCTGAGCCTCCTCCTCCAGCTCCAAGCACAGGGAGGTGACACTTTTGCTGTTCCTGACTCTGTGCTTTGCCTTTATACCTGACATGAAGGTGTCTACTGGGATTAGCTGCCTTCTCCTGCTCCAGTTTGTCCCCCTGCTCCAAGTTTCTGGATTTCATCTCCTTCCCCATTGCCTCCTAAAAACAGAACAGCAACATTTCCAAAATATTTCACTCAGCTGGAGGTCTGACTCGCAGCTATTCCTCCTCACATCTCTGGAAGGCAGTTTGCCCTGAGCCTTGTGTGACAGCAGCACACATGGAGGAGTTCAGAGCAGCACAAATGGGGAACTCCTGTGGCCTTGTGCAGCAGGAGATGATGGTACTGCTGTCCCTGGAGCAGAGGACAAAGCATTGCTCCTCTTCCTCAGTGATGTTGTCCCTTCCATGGGGAGTGTCCTTGGTGAGGAGCAGGCAGGACCTTGCCCTGTGCTCTGAGCCAGCCCTGCAAGAGCCAGCCTGGAAAAAGTAGGACTTCCCTCATATTAAAATCAAACTCACCCCGTGTCTTGAGTCCTCTCCTTGCTGATTTCCAGCTGGGTGACAAGGCTGATCTCCTGCTGCACTTGGCTGCTTTCCTTGTCCTTTTTAGTGACTCTTTAATATTTTGGATTGTTCATGTTTTATCTTCTTATTTGTTTTCCTCTAATGCCAACCTTCTTTCATGTCCCTAAGACTTTCTCCCCCCTCCCTGCTTTCCTTGACCAACTTTCCCTTTAGCTTCTTATTTTTACCTCTAAGTATCCTTTTGCTGATTTGATGCTGTAAATCACTGTAGGGCTTCCTGCTTGTCTGAAGGGCTGCACTGCATGTGAGCCCGGATGGCTCTGCCCCACGCCCACTCTCTCCCTGGCGATATCACTCCGTTCCCTGGGGAGCATCTCTCCCACCATGGGAGCATCAATCCTCCTCTGGGAGTATCAATTCCACTCTAGGATCATCACTCACCAACCAGGGAGTACCACTCCCTCCCCGGGAGCATCACTCCCATTCCATGGAGCATCACTTCAACCCCAGAAAAGCCACTCCAGTCCTCAGGGTGCATCACACCCTTCTCTGGGTCACGTCACTCCCTTCCTCGGAATGCATCGCTCCCACACTGAGAGCATCACTGCCTTCCCTGGGGAGCTTCACTTCCATCCTGATACCATCGCTCCTGCTCTGGAGCATCACTCCTACCCCGGGGAGCATCACTCGCCCACCGAGGCGCATCACCCCCTCCCCGGCGTCCATCGTCCCCTCCCCGGTGTCCCCNCCTCCTTATTGCCGATTATCTACAGCGACTTCACTGCTTTAACTCCGGGGGTTTTCGCTGCTTAGACTCCCCCTTGCTCCTCCCCGCGTGGACGACCATTCCCTTTTTTATTTATTTATTTTTTCTTTTTTCGCTAAATATTTTTTTCCCAATTTCTCCTTAAGTCTCTCAGTGTCAAAATCTTTTTCTCTGGGTCGCTGCTGCGGCCTTAGTACCGCCACCCAAGCTCCAGGTGCTCAGCATGGTGCTGGTGGTCTCCTGGGACAGAAGGCTGGGAGGGTGGGAGGGATGCTGTCCCTTGTCCCAGCTCTTCACGCCTTGCAGCACAGTGTGCTGCAGCTCCAGGGACAGTCCCACCCAGAAGAACCTTCCTGCCTGCTCTGGTTTTCCCAGAAAACACCCAGATCCAGCTGCACAAAGGTGTTGGGGGCATCCCTGTTACCTCCCCTGTCTCTTTCCCCCTTCCTGACTCCCTCCCAAAGAAGGCAGAAGTTCAGCTGCTACCCTCAACACACACCTGCTATTATAAAAACTATTTCCCCAGGGGAAACTCTGCCACAAATCCCCATTGCACACATCCACATGCAGCCAAAGGCCTTCCCTGTCCATGGAGGCATCGCTTCTCCTGCTGCTGGGGAAATGGGAGCAGGCCTGGAATGCAGCTGTAAAGTAAAACACTGCAAGGAGCCTAAAAATAGCACCGTGCTCCTGATCTGCGTCAGCTGAGCTGAATTTTCAAGTGCAATTGTGCTCTGGGAAGATACACCCTGGCTGCTTGTTTATCCCTGCCTTTGGATGCTCCTTGTTCCTTGTTCCTCTAGGATTCCCGCTCCTCAGCAAGGGCTGGTGACAACGTCCCTGGCTGCCTGCTTGGCACACTCACTGGGGTGATGTGGGAGCTGGTTCTGCTTTCTTCAGACATTGTATTTCTGGTAAATTTTGTTTGCCAAGATCTTTTTTTAATGCTTCTGTTGTATTTTCCCCCATTTTTTCTATCTTTTTCTTTAATGAAGGGATTTTCTTTGAAAATTCTGCAGCCCCAGGAATGAGTTGTGTGAGGGACCTGCCATGCACAACATCTCATGGACCAAAAGCAATGTTTTAGAAGTATTTTTTCATTAAGGCTTCTCAGAGGAGTTTGAGGATGGTGAAGTGAGGCTGGGAAGTGGAAGATGAGCTTGCCATGAGCTGCAAATGACCCTCTTTTGACCTCTGTTACTCTTAATTGTGCTGCTGCTCACTCAGATCCCTTCAAACTCTTCTAGAATCAAGGGCATGTTTATGTCTAAACCAGGCTGAAAGCAGCGTGAGGTTTTCCAAATCAAGTCACCATGGGCTTCTGTAACTGCCAAGAGGTGCCACTTATTTCTTCCAGAAATCCTGAGTATCCCTGGAAATTTGTTCCAGTAGGCTCTGAGTCCTCTCACCCTCATCAGCACTGTGGATTTTTGGGATGTCTCTCATTCCAAGGGGAAGCAGATATTGCTCATACCCCCTTTTTATAATCAGAAAATATTGTTGTCAGAATACAGAGCATGAGATCAGAGTTTTTAAAGGTTATTGTGGCACATTTTTCAGGTGGGTCATGTCCTTGGTTCTTCCCAGGCCAAGAGGTGAAGTCTTGGTGGCATTCAGGTCCAGGCTGCTCTGGGCTGCCTTTGCCAGGTGTGACAGGAGCTCTTCTTCCCCCAGCCCCCTTTGTTGTCCCTGCTGGGATCTCCAGGGACTGCTGAGGGGACAAACTCTCCAGGCTCTGCTGCAGCTGGAGCACCTGGGAGCCTCCAGCTGCTGCTTCCTTGTCCCTGGTAGGCCCTGGATCTTCCATGCAAGGCAAATCCATTGCTCGTGGTCTTATCTAGAAAGAGCCAAGCACGGCCCCTCTGCAAGAGCATCTCTGGGATTTCTGCCAGTTCCTGCCCCTGGTGCCAAACCCACAGCCAGCCCTGTCACCAGAGGCACTTGAGAATGGATGGGGGAACTTTCCACATCCCTCCTTCCCCCTCCCATCCACAGCCCCGTGGTGCTGGGAAGGGGAGGAGAGGCCCTCATGTGTCCACACGCAGCCCCCATTCTGCCTGCAGGACTGAGGGCAGGAAGCCAAAATCAAATCTTCCTTTATTTTTTTTTCTCCTTTTTTTTTTCTCTTTTTTTCCCAGAGTGTATCACTGGCTATTGTCCTTATCAAACAAAGCCCTTTCATCAGAGGTTCTTTAACACACTTTATTTCTCTTTTATTTTGCTTTGAAATAAGCCGGGCAACAATTAATTTCAGAGAGAGAGAGAGAGAAAGAGAATTCAACAAGGATCTATTACTACTCTCGGCTTCTATTGCTGTAATGAAAATCTATTTCCTTTCCCTTTTGTGTCCCATATAATTTAATGCCCATTTTATTAATGGTCTGAAATAATTACGGAACCTTTTGTGATTCTCAAGTATGTTTCATTTAATTGTGCAATAAACGCCTAATCTCTTCCTCCATCTGAAGCTATTATGGCATTAAAATTAACAATTATGCAGCAATGCGCCCGGGTCCATAGAAATCACTCCAGATAACTAGACATATATAAATCATTCATGAGAACAATTTCTGAAAAGAGACGAAGAGAGAGAAGAAAAAAAAATTGTGTTGAGAATGACATTGGGAAGCCAAGGGCCTGGTCTCTAAGAAGATAGCAACACCTTAAAAAAATCTTTTTTTCTTCTTTTTTTTCCCCCTTTTTTGTTATTATTATTTTACTAATTGTGTTCAGTGGCAGAGCTACCCCCCCTCCATTAGCCTGACAGATATTTTCAGAATTAATTAACTGTTAGCTCAGAGGATAAATTGTTCATTATCAATTTTTTCCCCCCTTCCTTCTTTCTTTCTTTCCCTTTATAGTTTTTTTTTCTCCTTTTTTCCCCTTCTCTTTCAGGCCAGCAATTACACTCTCTGCCTTTCACTGGCAGGTCCTGTTCTGTAGGAGGTAATCCAAATGGGGAAAGTGCTTTTTCTTTCAACCCTATTCACTGGTGCTCTTCTCCCTTTTGTGGGATTTAATAACCATGGCTGATAGGCACGCCATGGACAGAGAGGTTAAGTTTGTTGTCTCAGCACTTTGTCGACAGAGGATGGCTCCAGCATCCTGCTGCCTCTCCAGCCCTTCCATCCCCTCCTCTCCCCGCGCCACTCTTTAATTGCCGCTCCTTTAATTGGCGTTGGAGCCCTGCTCCGCATGGGGCCTTGTCTTGACCGCCCAGGAAATGAGGTCCGGGGCTGGCTCCAGCGAGGAGAGTGTAGGGACAGAGCCCTGCTGTATCCACCTTGAGCAGAGAATCACAGGATTGTTGGAAAAGCCCTCCCAGATCACTGAGTCTGACCATTCTCCCAGTGCTGACAAAGCCACTGCTAACCCGTATTCCCAAGTGCTGCATCCTTTTAGATCCCTTTGAAATCACATACCTTTAAATCCCTCCAGGAGCAGTGACTCCACCACTGCCCTGGGCATCCTGCTCCAATCCCCAATCGCTCTAGCAGTGAAGAAGTTTTCCCTAATATCCAGTCTAAATCTCCTCTGGTGCAAGTTGAGGCTGCATTATCTTGTCCTGTTAACAGCATCTCCAGGTCACTGTATGGGACAAGAGGACAGTAACCCACTCCTGGCTGCCATCCCCTACAAGCACCATTTCTCAAATCCTTGTTACAGCAGTGCTAATATCAGCTCCTGATACCATCACATTCTTCATCAGTCCTACCTGAACTGGGACATCCAGGTGGTCACTCCTGCCCTGCTGATGGAATCAGCATATCTGCTTTTCTACAGACCAGAGGGGAGAAAATTGTGCCTTTAATATTTGGGTTTGTAAACTATTCACTTTGGTATGTACATTATTGGAAGTAGAGAAGAGATGCTGAGTCCATCCCTCCTGATCCATCCCTGGAAGTGTTCCAGGCCAGGCTGGATGGGACAGGGAGCAACCTGGTCTATGGAAGATGTCCCTGCCCATGGCAGACGGTGGAACAGGATGGGCTTTAAGGTCCCTTCCACCCCAAACCATTTTATGCCACTGCATTGACCCAGGAAAGCAGCAGCTGCCTTCATCCTTCCTGCTGGCATACTCTCCCAGGTTTGATAAGCCCACTGTTGGTCATCCTTTAGAAGTATTTTTGTACCATCCTTGTTCATCCTCCCCCACAACCTGAACTAAACTTCCTCCTGAAAGGCAGCTCCAGTCTCTGCTCTCAGTGACCAGGGACAGGAGGACCCCAAGGAATGGCTGTCAGGGGAGTTTAGGTTGGATATCAGGGAAAGGTTCTTTCCCAGAGTGTGCTGGGGCACTGACCAGGCTCTCCAGGGAATGAGCACAGCCCCAAGGCTGCCAGAGCTCCAGGAGCCTTTGGACAATGCTCAGAGGCACAGGGAGGGTTTGTTATCTGTGCAGGACTAGGAGCTGGACTCTGATCCTTGTGCATTACTTCCAATTTTACGTACTTTGTTTTGTCTCTTAATGCATTTGTCTGTTATGGAAATATAACCACTGGAGTGTTATGAAAATGTTGGATGCTGTCCTGTGCCTCAGGAAACATGGATCAAGAACAATACTTCAGAATGGCACATCCATGGTTAAAGCTCATCTCCAGGTACAGGTTTGACCAACAACTTCAATTAATCACTTTGAATAATAGCAGCACATTAGAAATGAGAGAGACCACTGCAAAGAAAAATCTATAATCAGTGGGATCAGGAGGGAAACAGACTCTATCAAGCACTACAATGAGCAGGATTCAAAAAATGATTCATGAAATGAAAATCCCAGATTCATCCAGTGACCTGCCTTCTTTCAGGTCAATGGAGAGAGTCACACTTCATTTTTGATATCTTTTCTATCTAAAGGATCATTTTTCTGATCAGGTCAAAAAGCCCAACCTTACTGGCAGATGATGATTGGGACCTCTTCAGGGCAAAGTTGTGAATTTAGAAACATTTAGAAATCATCTTTGGCTCTGTAAGGAATAGAGGTGGAGGAGAAAATTTTTATACCACAAACTTGAGCAATGGAGTCTCCAAAATCAGCCATTTCCATGCTTGGTCCATTGCTGGGTGAGCATGGCAGGATCCACCCTTGTTGTACAATCATCCCAACAGGTCACATGTTTTGGAATGGACTGTCTCCATTTTTTGTCTCTTACTGAAGTCTTCTCTTGAGCTCTGGCATTTTCAGGGTCACAAATTCCCAGGTCAGTGCACCTCAAAGTTGACACCAACAGCTGCCCCACAGAAACACCTTTATGGACTCGCCCAGTGATTGGCCACTGCTCCCATAATGGATCCTTGTGGATGTGGAATTTGCTACTAAGAGAGGTTGTTTCCAGGCGGGTGCTTCCCACGCTTCTAAGCAGCATCACATAAGCAGCCTGCAGTGATTCCACTGGTGTTGGACTCAGTGACCACTGGGTGTTCCTTCCAGCTCAGGATGTTCCATGGTTCTTTGGTGGCAGGTTCCTGCAGTGCTGGCCATTGGCTGGAAAACTGCAGTACCAGAATTTGGGAAGTGCCACAGGCACAGCTGGCAGAGACTGAGTGCCAGGGCAGTCTCCCAGCTTATACTTTTCCTCCTGCCTTGGCATCAGGTGTGTTCATGTAAGTGCAGGCGAGAGAGATTAAAATGTGTCCTTTCAATGAAGATGTTATTTCCACCTCATTTAGATTTTTCTGTTCTTAATGTACTTTGTCGTTCCAGTTCATTTTATCCAAGTGTTTTAAAAAGCTCTCCTCTTCTATTTCTCCCTGGCGAGGATGATTAAGATAGAACAGGAATAATCTGCATGTTTCCAAACTTTGCTGCCTGTCTGGAATTAAATCACAGCTGCAAAGAGAAGAGTGGGGAGCTAAGCGCTCTGAGCCAGGAAAGAACAAAAAATCATGTCTGTGAAGGACACAGGCAACAATTTCAGTGCACAGCCCACACTTGACCTTCAGGAGGTGACCACAGTCCAAATTACCTGGGAGACAGCTGTCAGTCTGTGCTGTGCCCTCACCAGTAATGCTGTTTATTCTCTGGAAATGCTATTGATGGCATAGAAATCAAGTCCTTGTCCATACTGGAAATACCAATGAAGAGCAAAACCCAGTCCTGCAGCAGAAACGGGATTTCTTGTCGGCCCTCTCACTGCCTTTAGGAAAACTCCCTCACATTTTTGCTCCATTAAGTGTTTTATCCAACATTAGGGCAGTGCTGAGGTGTGCGGAGCAGGAGGAGCCATGTCACTGGTGGAGGGGACCCACTTCTCCTGCTGGATCACACAGACATTGTGAGGTTCATGTCTGAGGTGGAAAAGAGGAGAGGACCACCCAGCCCCCAGGACCTGCCAGCTCTGAGGATAGTGTCCAAGAAGCCCAGAAATGGAGCCTCTTGCTCATCCTGCCATTGGATGGAAGCTCCCAGGTTGGATTTGTGACATGGTGAGGAGCAGCTGTTTAGCTTAGAACCAGTTGCCTCCAGCCAGAACTCCATCTCCCAGTTTTGAACAGACTCCATGAAGCACTACAGCATGGGAGTCATCAAAGAGAACTCCTGGCTAGATCCTAAAATCCCCTTGGCTTTTCATGGACCATTTTTACCTGAAAATCTGAAGCTGCAGGAAATATATTTCCTTCCTTGACTGAAACAAAAAGAAACTGTGGCTGCCCCATCCCAGGAAGTGTCCAACACCAGGCTTGGAGCAAACTGGTCTAGTGGAAGGCGTCCCTGCCCATGAGAGGGAAAAGATGGGCTTTAAGATGCCTTCCAACCCAAACTATTCCATGATTCTGTTCTATGATTCTAACACTGTTGGAACTGAGGAAGGGCACACTGCAGCAGTGCAGTGCATTGATGGTGCTCGATGCTGTGATGGTTAAAATCATCCAGTTTTCCTGTTGGACAGTTCATCCTCCTCAGGTGGAGGTAAGAGATGCTCCCTGTTT
Source organism: Anthoscopus minutus (assembly GCA_013399455.1). Taxonomy (NCBI): domain Eukaryota; kingdom Metazoa; phylum Chordata; class Aves; order Passeriformes; family Paridae; genus Anthoscopus; species Anthoscopus minutus. Next base: position 22,057 of record VWYI01045489.1, read on the forward strand.
CTCAGCACCTCCTGTGGTGCAGCTGTGCTGGCTGCAGCCAGTCAGAGCATTGCCTTAGCAAAGCCCATTTCATTTAATGACTGTTTTCATATCACTGCCTGGTATTTATTTACTTCTCAGAGCATGCTGGAGGTCGTAATGAAAAACGACCCAACCTCAGCACAGAGACTGTCCCATACTTAAGACGATTAAGATAAAGTCCCACATAAGTGGCCCTAATAAAAGGAATTTATCATGAGACACGGAGAGGAAGGTATCTTTATTCACGAGGTGAATAGCACTAAGGGTTGTCAATGTAGATTCTCAGTTCAGGAAATTATCATTCATTCTCCAAATTACTGACTGCACAAAAATTACTAAATGGTGCGTTATCACTGCCTCTCAGCACGAGGATGTCTTTGTTGTACGTTTGATTACAAATGGCTCGCCCCGTGATTATCATCAATAAATCACAGGTAAGCAGAGCACATGTCATGGGGAGGCTTGGCTGAGAGGCTTCTGGAGCTGCCGTGAAAGGAAAGACAAAAGCCCCCTCTGGTGAGGAGCTCTGGTCTTTCGGGCTGGCAATAACTCACTCCCCATGTTGTTTATGCACAAGGACAGCCGTGGCCTCGCGTGGTCAAGGCGAGAATTCAGAGACATGGAAAATGCATTTCCTTACCTCTCCATAAATCCATGCAAGGCAGAGATACCTGGGTGTCTTTTTTTTTTATTTTGTTTGCATCTGCATTCTGCCAAGAACATCGGAGACACAGCAGGTACCAAATGGCAGCCCAGGATAAGGAATGAGGAGAAGATAAGTGGTACTTTTGCAGCTCTGCAGCAACTTTGCTAAACATTGTGCCCCAATAATTCAAAAGTATGAGACAAGCCAGGATATTTTCGGGGGTCAAACCCACCTGTGAGGAGCCTTTGAGTTCTTCCTTCTCCCCGGATCTGTGAGCGGTTCTTGTCTGGATTTAGGACATATTTATTGAGTTTTTCTGAATAAATGTGAGATTTTTGTAGTGGAAATATATCCCTGTATCCACAGAGCCATCAGTAACAGGAGGAAGAGTGGAACCCTACAAAATGGAAAGATTTAATCTGCATCCTGCTATCCCAGTGTGCTTTAGGGGAGCTACAAGGAAGCATCACAATTTGGAGTAGATCTGTTTATTTTTCTCCCACTGAGACCACGGAAGGGTCTTAGTCAGCTTAGTGATACCCTGCAAAGAGGAGCTTGCATTTATTCAAGAAGAAAATCATGAAGATAATAGTGAGATCTTTCTATGCATCCTTAAATAAATTTGGACAGCGGATGAAACTTATTTTCACAGGCAACACAGGATGGCCTTTATAACTGGACTCGTTGTTCCTGCCCTAGTGCAAACCCCTTTATTGCTACCTGTAGTGAAGAAAACCCTGAACTCCTCAGTGATTAAGGACAAAATCCTTAGCTCACCTCCTGTGTCAGGAGAGATTCTTGAGCTTGGAAGACTTGATTCAACCACAGAACTCAACGCTGGCCAATATCAAAGCTCATCCTTGCTCCACACTTGATCCAATTCTCTATGAAGTTGCCTCCTACAGGTCTTGTGAGGGGAAAAATCCACAAAGATGGGCAGAAGCTTTTCCAGGAAGGCTTTGTCAGAGTACAAAGGACTATATGAGGAACCAAAGCAATCCTGAAACAACTGGTGGTTTATTGTGCATCTGTTTTTGGAGGCAGATGGTCATTCTGCTGGAGTGTTTGTTGTCCAATGAAACAAACCCAGTTTCAACTATGAAACCGCTGAAGAACTCCCCAGCAGCATGATGCCACCTTTTTTCCCCTTTCTTTGGGTGGTAAGAAAGGCAGGGGGTGTTTGCAAAGCCTCTCACAGAGCTCAGGCTTGGGTTCGGTGACACGTGGGCAGAGATTTAGATCCCTATCAGAGCTTGTGGCTCAAATGATTACATTGCTTTAAGGCTCTGTCGGTGTTGACAAACACTACTCCAATTAGGAATTAGCTTGGCATGGCATTTGATAGCCCTGCTCTCTGCTGACCTTCTAAATAGACAGCCCCTGCCCTCCCCCTCTCTCCTTCGGCAGCAGGCAGGAAACAAACCCTGAGACCTCTTTCTACCATCCCTTAACCTCCTTTTTCCCCCTGAATTGATGCATTTCCATTGATAACCCTGAATATTGCCTGAATATTAATGGTGGCTATTGTGCTCCGAAAATTCCTCCCTTCCACATCCAGTCCAGCAGCACCTGATGCCACAGATTATGATCCAACTGTGTGTGTTTTCTTTCAGTATTCACAGAATCCCAGAATTTTGAGGGCTGGAAGGGACTTTAATGATCATCTCACTCTGACCCCTCCACCATGGGCAGGGACATCTTCCACCAGCGCAAGCTGCTCATATTTTTAGAGTCTTGTTCATCAAACAGCAAAGAAAAGTATCTTTATTTTTGGAAGTCAGTGTCCATCTAAATCTCCAGACCTCCAAGACCTTCCAAACCCATCTCAGGCATCATGGGGTATTAACACAGAAACACACAGCTGTAACCAGGACAGCTGGAACAAGGGGAGCAGGAAGTGTCACATCCAAACTTCCCAAGGGGACATGAAGAAGGTGAGACACACCAAGAGTCATGGCAAATTTGGCTCAGAGAAGGGGGACCAAGTGGAGGCTTCTTCAAAGCTTTCTGGAGTTGGAGTGAGGGACCCCAGCCAGAAGAGAACAAACAGGAGTGGAATACATTGATTTACTGTGGAGAGAAGTAGATATTTAAAAGGAACAGAAATGCAGACAAGACAGAGGCTGGGCAGGGTCACAGCAAGGACATTTGGGGAACTATTAAGGTAGTTTGTGCAGAAATGGATGGGGCACCTTCTCAGATGGAGGAGACTGGAGAGCTGGAATGCCTATTCTGAGTGAAATTGAGCATGGAGGACAGGACAGGGACTGTCTTCTACTCTGCTTTTGGCCATGACTGGTACATAAGGTCCCCTCATGAAGGACCTCACCACTGCCCTTGGCCATGTAACACAGACCAGGGCACTGAGGAACTGCTCTTCCCTTCCTTGGTGATCCAGATAAATTGGTTAGAGCTGCCATCCGAGTGATCTCAGATCCCACACAGCTTCCAGGGCTCTCTGTACTGATGTGGGACTCCCATCAAGCATTCCCAATAAACTATCAGTATTTTATTTTTTGTTTTTCAAGATCCTTGTCTGCCATTATTGTCTCACCTAAGCCTCCTCTTGCAATGTGCACAGCTCATCCACATGAAATTACAAGGGAAAGGCAACCAGGAATTATTCAAAGATTTATCCAGTCTTGATCTGGCCACATAGGGAGGGATTCATCCTGTGTAACTCATGTGGCATACATACCAAATTTAGGCAGATTAATTCTGTTTCCAGGCTAATTTTCCTGATCAATACCCTAAGAGAAACTTTTGCTATTAGAAAAACCATCATCTTTAATAATTTTCAAAAATGGTAGCAACAGCAGTATCCCAGAGACCCCAGGGCACAGAGTGATTGCCAGTTCCCACAGACATGGGAGTGTGAGGACATGGGGCCACCCATCAGAGCCTTCCCAAATCCTCTTTTGGAAAGTGAGAGGTACCAGGGAGAAAACATCTGCAGTGTCTTGACGTGAGATGAGTGAGTCGTGCCTGCACAAGGCACTCCCATCTTTGGTGGCCAAGCTGGTTTTGGTTGGTTTTGGAGTCAAGCCTTGCCTGATGGTATCAATAAGGTCCTGCCCCAACATCCTTGACTGGCAATGAGATCACACAGATGCCAGTGGACGGCAGCCACAAACCAGGCATTCCATGTGCACCTCCCTCCCCTCCTCAGCAGAGCAGGAGGGGTTTGTGCTCATTTCTTGCTCCAGCTCACGTGTTCCATTAGAGTTGGGGAGGGTTGGGGGGCTGTTGTGATTCCCTTCTCCACGGCACAGGAAATTGATAAGGTTCATATGCATACAAAAGGCTGAATGGAGAGGCAGGAGGGTGAGCGGGGTCGTACACCCAGATGGATTTTTTAATTCCGGGGGAAATAACACCACGCTCTCAAGTGATAACTGAGCCTTTCTTCCCAACTCGGACCAAAATATGATTTTTCATCTGCGCATTGGAGGAGAGGAAAATTATACAGAATTTCATTCTGCAGAATAATAAAGCTTCATGCTGAATAAAGCTCCCATAAGCCAGTGTAATTACTGAAGGGCAGGAAATACACTTTCAGTTTATATCTAAGCACAATGCCATATTATGTGCTGTGAAAAGGACTTCTGGAGGCCGGAGTGTTGCTGGAATGTGAGCAGACCCTGAAGACTTTCTTCTTGGCAGGACTTTTTCAGCTGGGGAAAAAAAGGAAGTCAAGTGGCTGGAGTCACTGAAGAGGACACAAAAACACCACCTGAGAAGGATTCTGAAGGCCTTTTTTGGGGGATTCAGACCCAACTCTGGCAGCTCTTTGATCTCAATTTGGGACTTTGGTGCTGTGGCCCGGGAGGGCCAAAGGTGCACTTGGGTGGTTTGTGTTTGGATGCTGCTCTATCCCAGAAGATCACAGATCATGAGCCATGGTTTATCCATATAAGAAATAACATTAGGATAATAGAAAATGTGGGAGCACTGCAATCTGGGATTTCTTCCTTCCTCTTTTATACTCATGGTGGATCACAGGCACAAAATGCTCTGTGTAGACCACCAGAAGCTACAACACCCTCAAGCTGGTCAAGGTTGTGACAGAACTACTCAGGGTTTCCAAAGTGCTGCTCAACAGATTTGAGATACTGGTTAAAACCAGGGATTGGTGGAAGCAGAGTGGGAAACACCAAACAAGGTTTGGGACAGGCTTAGAAGATACCAGGAGGTTTGTGTTCATTGAGGGGAAAAACAGAGAAAAGGGCAGCAAGGGGAAAAGTTTCTCTGAGCAGTGAGAAAGTTTTTTGTGCAGAGAGTGACAAAACCCCCCTAGCACAGCTTGAAACATTTCTCCTGTGAGAGTAAATACAGAGCATAAACCTGCTCCCAGCGTGTGTTTTGTCTCAAGGTCTCTAAATCCCCCATGGCACTGGGGGGAGGCAGCTGCAGAGGGTATGAAGTTCCATGGCATGGGAGGCTCCCGAAGACTGGGACACCTACCTGGGCTTGGGGAGAAGGTGACAACCCTTGACAGGGATGTGAAAAAAATCGTCCACACTCCCTCAACCTCAAGTTTTAACCTCACTGGAAAAAGGGAAGAAAGCAAAGCAATTACAAAAGTACCCTTCCAGGTACTGCCTCCAGCTCATCTGTTCTATGTTCAGATTAATTTGTTTCTAGTTGGTGAACATAGAGTGGAGAGCGCAAAGCTGGCAGAGGGAAAGCAGCTTTCCTGGCTGGAGAGGAGCTCCCACCTCGACCATAGCAGCTCTGGAAAACTCTGATGTAAAGTTGTCCATCTTCCTGCTGCAGAGAAAAGCTTCATGGCTTAGGAGGAGTTTCTGGTAGCCCTGTCTCAACAGGTCAGTCTTGTATCCCCGTTTCAGAGGCTGCGGCTGCCTCTATGCAATCCCCCACGAAATTATTACAGGTGACTCAGGCTGTGGCCAGGGCTCCCAGCTGGAATGCTGCACACGGAGCTGCATCTCCCTCAACAGATACAGGCAAAGGGGCTTACAATCCACAGCTATCTGCTTTGTTAATACCAATATATTTGCAATTTCAAAATACACCACTTCATGCTCTTTTCATTTGCTCTGCACCAACAGTGTTTTTCAGCCTTTCCTTTTGCCTCAAAAAGAAAGATTTTGTCTTTTTTCTCCAATTGTTCAACCATGAGCTGTCAAGATCCTTCCTTAACACCTCTTTGTTCCCCTGCCCATTCTTCCCTGTGGATAGGACAATCTTTTCTATGCAAGAGAACTCTCTAGGTGAAATCTTGCCCATGACACCACTGAAGTGCCACCGGTCTGAACTGGGAATGCTTCACCTGAAAGATGCTGAGACTCCTGCTTTTCCATAGTGCAACTCCCTGGTGGCTCATAGCCATTCTCTGGTTAACTAATACACTCACATCTCTCTGCTCCTCTCTCGTTTCCAACTGATGAGCTCCCAGTTTAGAGCAGAATTTCTTGTTAATCCCCAAGTGCATGACCTTGCATTTAGTAGTCTTAAATTTCATCCCATTTCCTTTACTCTCGTCTCCAAGATTATGCAGTTCTCCATGTATGGTATTGTGATCCTCCTTTACTTTGCTGACTGCTCCTAAATTTATGAGGACTAGAAAATTGACAGGAAACTTAAGGCCAGGCCTGGCTGCCAGTTCACCTTGGATGGGAAGGGCAGAGGGGGGTGAAATCCTGCAGCTACACAGGGGTGCCAATGGATTCACAGGTTCAGGGAACAATAAGGAAAGTGGGAAGCAGCTGCCTGGCCCTGCAGCCAAGTACTTCAAGCAAAACCCCCCAGCACGAGATATGTCAGGGAAAAAGCTTCTCTGAGCAGTCAAACCTCTTTGTTTTCTCTCCCACCAGGAGATGGTCAGGTTGGTTCCCAGGTGATCCAACACCAGTGGCCTGGTGACGTGTACAGGAGCTGGGATGGGAGGCTGGCAGAGTGGGATGGGAGGATGGCTGGGCAGCATCTGAACAAGGCAGATGGAATGGGAGAAGTCTGCAGCGATTTCCCATCCATGGTTTTCCATGGTGCAATGGAATAATCCCCTGCCAAAGTGCTGGGTCCCCTGCTTGGGAGGAGACTGCACTGCCTTGACAGATACAGCTCCACCAAATTCCCCATGCCAGGGGTCCTGCATCTGCCAAAAGGATGGTTTGATATCTAATGCACTGCTTTAAAAATCCACCCAAAATGTTCTGCATATCCTCACTCACATCTAGAGTTAAAAGAAGGGAGTCAGGGCTAAAATCCAGGAAGAAGTTGGAGATGCTGGTAGGACCCCAAGTGTCTGTACTTGTCTCTACCCCAGCTCCCACCTGCCTGCCAGCTTAAAGCTGGGCTTTGTTCTCTTCCCTGTGTTCACTCACAGTAAGGGTGCATCAGGAAAGGCTCTTCTGTCTCACAGCCACATACACATTTCTGGATAAACGAGAATGGTGTGGGACACTTCTCTACCAACTCCTCGGCAACGGGAGACTTCTGGCCCAGGAACTCCTGCAGCTGCACCTCCTCAGAGACCCCATTTTCCTCTGGAAAATCCCCTGTCTGCACGGAGTTAACTTCTAACCTCTCTCCATTTCAGCGGCTGTGCAACTGGTTTGCACTAAGCATCCAGCCGAGGCGATTCAGCCCTCCCAATCAGCACAACTAAAGCATGAAATGAGGACACAGCCTGAGAGTGCGAGCAGGGGGGACTGTGCCGCCTCACCCGCGCCACCGAAAAAAATAAAAAATAAAGAAAAAAATCCCAGAGAAGAAAGCAGAGCTTTTGCATTATTCTGTGCTCCGTCCGGAGCGCAAATGCTCTATTTTTACACACCTTCCCATCTCTCCTGAGCCCCGTCCCCTCCTCCTCCACCCGCACAGGCAAAGTTCTTGAATCAGCAGATTCTGAGCTTGGGAGCGGTAAAGAGCTATTGAGGGACGGACTCTGATAGCATTACAACCATCCATGGAGCCATTTTCTGTGGCGAATTGCTGAGTTCTACCTGGTTATCTCCTGCCTTGCACATCACTTCCGAATGACATGCTCTCAGTCTGGGCGAAAAAATGAGAGGGTTTTTTTTAAGAGCTGGGATTTCAATAATATGTGACGAAAGGATGAGATTACTTTCTGAGGTGGGAGAAGGCAAGAGAGGGAGAGAGAGGGAGAAGAGATGAAGAGCAAGTTCTTGGTCCTTTATGGAGTTTCACAGCAAGGCTACTCTCTTGGTGGTAAAGACAGCCCAGTCTCTCTTCTTTGGATGGTTTCTTACCCTTGTCCCAGGTGAGGGGGCTGGGAGAAGCCCAGGTTACCAAGAGGTCAAGAGGTGTTGGTGCACTGCATTAACAAAGGGATTGTTTGGCTGCAAAGGGCACTGGAAGCAGAAGCTGCACTAAAGAGTGGCTGGGCCACGGCTGCAGTTTCAAAGGCAGGTTTCAACATCCACTCACCTGGTAGTTTGACTTCCAAGTGCCCAGGTTAGTCAAAAGCCAGTTGGAAATGGAGGTGGGGGTGTGAATACACTCTCAGACAGAGGGATGGATGTGTGGCCTGTGTGTGCTGGTAGTGGAGCCAAGGGTGCAGCAAGGAGACACTTTCCTGGTGTCAGATACTCACCTGTTCAGCAGAATGGGACTCATTCCACAGAGATAATCCTTTTCTTGCCTTCAGATAATTCCTGTGCCTATGTTCTCCGGCCCAGGTTCTTATCTGCTTCTCTTCCTATCGTTGCTGGGTGCATCACTGTGTTTATCTTTCCTGCTCTGAGGCCAGCAGCGCTCTCATCCCCCAGGTTCCAGGGAGAAACTGGGAGGGATGGGATGGGCAAGCTACAGGGATTCACTGTGCTCACACACAAAACTGGCTGCACATTCAAAATGACCCCAAGGCACAGGCTAATGTCTCAAACCTTTGCTTCAACAGTCAGGTAGGGGAGAAAAACAAACTCCAACTTCATAAAAAACGCTAAAGGCAAGTTATATAGGTTTATCACATCTCCAGATGCTCTTCTGTTCCCTGGGGAAGTCGGTTCAGACCAAGTAAGACCTGTGGCAATGTGGAAGAGCTGCAGGCAAGACCAGAAATGCAGCTGCATGTGTAGGAGCCATCCTTTACCTGGAGCTGTTGTTTGGGATTTGAGTAGGATTTAGGGTCTTCTACAAGGGCTGCTTATTTGTGGAGTACATTTGAGAGGGAGATGCAATTCCTGCCCAGCAAAGATTGGATAAGGCCCCTTCCCTACCTGGGAATTCTGGTGACCAAGACCAAGCCTTTGTGGTGATGTCCACAGGCAGAAGGAGGAGTTCACGAGGGCTGCAGGAACTTCATGCAGCTGTGGCAGCATGGAAAGTACCAACATCAGCACTAACTAGCTTTATGTGCACGGGTAAACCCCAGCACATTTCTCATTTCACTGTCTGAGTAGAAAAATACAAGGCTGTGACTCATCCTTAAAGACTCAAAGCTCCACCCCAAATGTGTCTTCAGGGGAAAACTGCAGAGCCTCAGTCTTGTCATGATGCTGCTCACCTGTGGTGCCCACCCAGACATGCTCTTTGCTCTCCTGTTGGTTTTCTAGCCACAGTGGGCAGGGAAAGTAAAGAGTGCTGGGAACTGTTCCCTGTGAATGCTTCCTGGCCCTGATGGGATCAGCTGCTGTCACCACTAGCTGCAGGTTGTCTGTGTCAAGGAACAATCTGACAAAGTGCACCAGCTGAAACTTTGCTGGCTTCTGTCTTTAGATAAGGGCGCTATCACTGACTCAACATATTTTATGTATAACACACCCGATGCTAAAAGCATTCAAGCATCAGGCTTGTTTAAATGTATTTGATGGTATCTGGAAAAACCAGTTAACACTTCCTGGCTGACTGCGGGGTGCTCTGTGCAGAGAATCGCTCCAGGAGAGGCCATCAAGCCTCGTCCCCATGATCAGAGCTGCCTATGGCCCAGGCATAGGCCAGGAGGAGGACAGCCTGCTCCAAATGGTCCTGGTGGAGGAGCTCAGCTTCCATGGAGCAAGAAGATCTAGGGAGGAGCAGGGTGGAGAGGCCATCTGCAAAGATTCCTTCCAGCTCCTCAGCAGTGAGAGCACAAACACTCAGTCACCAGGTCAGGATTTATCTGTCACCTCCAGATTTATCTGAAAGTCTTCCAGGAGCCTGAGGCCACTGTGCCTCTTTGCCAACACCAGCAGCACGGGTGTTGTCCCCAGACTCACCACCACACCCTTCTGCTTTCAGTGGAGAATAACCCTGAGCAGGGCATTTCCATGTTGTGTGGGGAGCTTGACTGTGCTTGACCTCATTTCCCCCTACATGGTGAGAAAGTGATAATTCAGATGAACCTTTCCTAGTTAAATGCCATCACTTTTTTCAGAGGGTTTTGTTGGTTTGGGGGTTTTTTTTGGACCAGATTTTTCAAGAACACATGGGAAGCAGAGAGAGGCAGATCGCTCCTATGGCTTTCTGTCTATTTACAAGATAGTTCTTTATCTTGGATTTATGATCCTTGATCCAAGCTCTGGTGCCAGCTCTAAGCAAATATACACTTATGGTGTGTAAAGAAAGCAGAACACATCTTTACCATTGAACTGCAGAGACTTTCTGGGTTAGGGTGGGCACACCTGGGGAGAAGCAAGGAATTAAGACAAATTTCTCTATTTTTTCTCATCAGTCCCATCTCTGCTCCTCAGACAGATGAAGTGGAGTTGGCAGAGAAAAGCAGGGGATTTTTTGCTGCTACTTCCTATTCTTGTAGAGGTTCACAGTTTGGTATTAACTGGGCAATGTCTAAATTACTTTGGTGGTCATTTCCTTGGAAGGACATCAACGTTTCCCAGTGATAAGGGAAAATCTGTGAAAACAGAACTTCTGCTCCTCCTGAAGAGGCAAAATCCCAAAACCAGAAAAGACCTATTACTTCTTCATCTGTTTATTTCTAAGGTCCAGCCAAATCTGCTGGAATATTTAGGACTATCAGTACTCTGTCTTAGGAATTTGGACTACATGGAGGAGCAAGTTGATGGATACAAGGATGCAAAGCTGCAGCACAGGTTCAGCTCCATGCCTTTGTAAAAGGGAAGAAGCAGTGAAAAATTTCCCCTTTTCCCACTTTTGTCATTAAAATCCTTTGGTAGGAAGAGCTTGCTGGGGTTCCCTGATGCCAAAGTCACCATTAAGCAAGTCCATCTCATCCCCCCTGGTCAGTGATGGAGAGTAGCCAATTCCTGACCTCTCCCAGAGGATTTCACTGGGAGAGGGTGATTCCTCTATTTTGTGTTGCTGTAATGGAGACCAAGAAGCTCCAAACCAGGAAAGCTCCCATCTCCTACCCATGGAGGAATCCTGCTGTCCCTCCTAAGTGTGCTGGGAATTGAAGCAAAGCACTTTGCTTATCCTGGCCCCCTGTTTTTACATCAGCAAAATGAGACTTCCAGTTCAGGAAAAGAAACTCAACTCACTTTAAAAATATCTACCCACAAAAGAAATCCCAATTATTTTTCTAAATTAGAGATTAAAAAATGAATTATTATTCTCTGTGGGTACCAAGAGGCAGCACTTTGCCAGCATTCAGAATTTGGGAGGAAAATTCCAATAATGTCATGTTTTTGGGTTGGGTTTTTTTCTGTTTAAAAGTGGTGCTTTCCTATAACTCCTTGGTTGGGGTGTAGGAAGAGGAGGAAGAGGAGGAAGAGGAGGAGGAGAGGAAGAGTGAGCATGTGTCTGGGGCTGGTGCCGAAGGATCCTTTTGTGAAGATCAGCAGTTCCCGGTGCTTTTATCCCAGGCAAAGATTACATTAAACTCCCAGGGTCTTTGCTTCCTCAGATCCTTTTCAGACTGAGTCACTGTAGCACTGCAGATAGTTTTGGGTGTCCTTTCATTTTTTTTTTTTGACAGTATTAAATACATACCCCAGTGAGCCATAAATCAGTGGTTTATCAGAGAATAAATCATATCTGTAATAAGAGACCACTTCTTTTTAATTGGACAGTGCATTAAATGAAACAGATATACTTCCTCAAAGAATGCAGAAATGTGTCAGCCAGCCTTCTTTAATGAATTTTAATTTTAAACCACCTTTTCTTTGAGAGAAAAGCTATTTCCCCCCCAGTAAAATTATATTCTAACTGGAGGATTTGCTGAGTTTTATGGGTGATTGTACTCACACCACTTTATCTTTCATTCCTGTGGTATTGTAAGAGCCTTTCCTCCAGGTTCAGGCTGGTTTATGTGGAGGGGGATGATGTAGCAAATGGATATTTGTTTGTGTGGTAGGTGTCCATGTATTGGCTGGGGTTGGTTGGTAGGTTCTGCTTTTATTTGTGAGAGTATTGCCAGGGAAGCAAAAGCATCTTTTACAGCCTCCTGAATCCTGGGGAAATCTCAGCACTGGCTTAAATAGTTCAGGTAATGAGCAGTGAATTCCTTGGGGAAAGGACAAGAACCCATTTTATCTTGGAAGCAAGTATGGACCACTGGTCAGGGAGGGAAACAATGCAACATGTCCAAGGATCACAGCACAAATGTCACAACTTTGTAAAACAGAGATCAGCACCCCTGCTACGAGGAAAGGCTGGGAGAGTTGGGATCGTTCTGTCTGGAGAAGTTCCAGGGTGACCTAATCGTGGTTTCCACTAACTGAAGGAAGCCTGCAGGAAAAGATGGAGAGACACTGTTTCCAAGGGTTTGGAGTGACAGCACAAGGAGAACGGCTTTAAGATGAAGGAGGGTAGATTTAGATGGGATATTGGGAAGAAATTGTTCCCTGTGAGGGTGGTGAGGCCCTGGCATGGGCTGCCCAGAGAAGCTGTGGCTGCCCCATCCCTGAAAGTGTCCAAGGCCAAGCTGGATGGGACTTGGAGAAACCTGGGACAGTGGAAGATGTCTCTGCCTATGGCAGGGGGTGGGACTGGATGGGCTTTAAGGTCCCTTCCAACCCAAACTATCCTGGGATTCTCTGTCCTCACTTGTTACTGCTCATTCAGATCACAACCTCTTTAGGGCAGCAACAATTGACCAAGAATGGGAATTCTGGTCCCTTGGGTAAATCCTGACATTTTCTTTTCAGAAGAGCTTTGTCACAGACCAGGATGAGCTGAAGTCTGTCCTGAAGGATTGTGCTTTGCAGGTGACTTTTGTGTTGCCTGAAATCACATCTGAACTATACCCTGGGAGCATCTGCAAGTGGTAAAGGAGGACAGGATGTTGTGGAGGTGATGGATCCTGGCTCAGGAGGATCCAAGGGCTGCTGTCCTTGAGGCTGGGGCTATGAGATCTCCTCCTACACTGCCCTGGTGCTGGCAGGGATGAACTCTGGGGGGCTCTTGGAGGTTGCAGGTCTGATGAGGAGCCTGATGGAGAAAGAAGAGGATCATAAAGCACAAATCCCAGGCCTTTCCTGAGGCAGGTAATCAAAACAAGATCTTTTCACAAGAAAAAAACTATCAACCAACACAAACAAACAAAAACAAAACAACAATAAAAAAGCCCACCCAAACAAACAAAATCTGGCCCTGATGTCCATCCCAGGAGTCCACCCCATCCCTGCCATGGCAAAGGTTATCCAAGAACCAGCCCAACCAGTTCCCTGTCACCTCCTCTCTCTCTCAGAAATCCCATTTTGTGAGGGCAGCCAAAATTTCCAGGTCTGTTTGCTGCAGGGTAATGGGGATTCCTTTCTGGTCCTTTTAGCTGCCTACTCTCAGCCCCACCAGTCTCACACAACACCCCAGCCCCACTGCTCCTCATTCTCCTAAGACACACAGGCTCTGCAATAATTTCCTTCTCAGCATGCTGGCAGTAAAATCTTTATGAATTTGAATCTCTTCTTATTATTTCCAACCCTGTGCTTATATTTCCTATCCACACCTGGGGTATGATTTCCCCCTTCCAAGAGTGCCCAGCTGGGTCACAGTCATTAATAGCTGGTTATTAGCTCTGGGCAGAGCCTGCACTTCCAGCCAGACATGGGAAGATATTACAGGCAGGAATAGAACATTATTTCCAACTTCTTATCCTTGGTGGCTTTGGAGTAGGTATCATTTTCTTTTTTGTTTTGCTAGTTGAATTTCTAAGAAACCAAAGGCTTCAAAACCACTGAAAACTCTTTATCCTTGTCATCTTAATTCACGTTTTCTCTGGTACTACTGTTCCTTGATGCTATCATTTTTCTTGGAATGCTTGAAAACCATGGCTCTTTCTTTCTCTCATTTGTTTTCTGTTAAATTCTGGAACAGTTGAATGAAGACACCTCAGCTGTGTGCATTTTTTACACCAAATATTCACTGTTCAGCAATTTAAAAGGTAAAATGACACTGCATGGTCATCATCACATGTAGCGCATTAAGCCTTGGAGCTTAATATCACATTTAATTAATGTTTATGTCTGCATAATGAGATTGAGAAATCTAGAAGGCTGATTTTTTTAACAGAACAATTCCAAAATTTAAAAAAATATATATATTTAAATCCACAATTAAATGTTTGAGGAAATGCTTTGTTTAAATGCCTATCAGTTAACCAGGTTGGTCAGCTGAAATTAAAGGTTTGCAATGTATTTTCTCCAAGGGAGACTCTTCCATATCATCCCACATCTTTACAGCTGCTGTGTGTTGTGACTCCTGAGTGCTGACATCCTCTTACTTTCCCCAAAATGTGCCTCTGAACCAAACTGGGGAAAAGGAGAAGGCTCCCCACAGCTGAGATTTGTGTGGCATCACAGGCAAAGAGAAGCAAAGCTCAAAAGCCGATGCTGCCCCTGCCTCAGTCACCTCTGCCAGACTGAGCTTGGATTTCTGGTGTGCACTGACCCCCTGCACACACACCTGACTGCCACAGGAAAACCCTGGCCACTTTGCTGTCTTCACAGCAGTCTGATACAAATAATGCAAGGCCAGAGCCATAGGGAAGGAGTGCTGTGCCATCTAGTGAGTGCAGCTGTCGGGATAAAACAATTATTTACTGCTCAGCTGGAGGCACTGCGGCCAGCTAGGGGTGCTTTTACAAGACTGCCTCCAGTTTTACTTCATGGTTAAGAAACTTCCTGGGGCTGAGATCATCCTAACCAGGCAAGAAGTTAAGTTTAAATACTTTGGTTTGGCTCAGGAGGAACTGGGCAAGGCTGGTGTCAGAAGAGGCTTTGCTCCCCCATTCTCAGCAAGCAACTGGATGCAGCAACAACAGAGAAATCAAGGCAAAACCGCAGAATATTTGGATTCTCCTGTCTCTGTCACAGAATGATCCACCAGGAATTTCCCTCTCCTGCAGTTTGTGCTCAGGCCCTAGAGGGAAAGTTCCCATGGGAGCAAGACTCTCAGGAGCAGGGATGAGCTGGGTCCTTGGGGCTCTGGATGCATGAAATGACCCCAGGATGCTGAGCCTGATCTTCTGTGGGTGTGGAGAGGGATGGGAGGGCACCCCAAAGCCCCTGGGGCTGGTTTTGGGGGTTGGCACAGGCAGGGCGACCACCTCCAGTGCCAGGCGGGGAGGGAATGTTGGGAAGTGGGAGCACACCCTGGCACGTGGCCAGGAATGGCCTTCTAGTGTGATGTGCTCTTGGATTTTATTTAAATCAGTAAGACGAGAGGACAGTTCAGAGCACTGGATTAATTCCACTTTCTCCCTCTCACTCTCTCTTTTTTTATTAGGAAAATAAAAGAGACTTTGAAATATTAAGAGAGAGTGGGATTAGAGCCCTCTCTTGCTGCCCCAGTCTTTCCTCCCCTATTAATTTCCACTTGATTAGAATTCTTTTTGAAGTATTTAAATATGGACAATAGGAAAAAGGGAGGGTGAAGTTATTGAATATCAGTTAAACTGTATTAATATAAGCTCAGTTCCAGCTTTTATATAGATACTTCATATATATGTATAGTTTCCACTAGGAATAAAGTAGATCTATCCCTCCTCCCCTACCTAAAGTAATTATGATTTTAAAAAAAACTATAATGAAACTCTTAAACTTTAATAGCCCATTTATAAATCCCCAGCTTAAAATTTAAATGCTTTAAAAAAAGTTTTAGAACTGTAGAAATTTGATTCTACCCCCCCCCTTTTTTTTTCTCTCTTTTTTTTTACATAAGAGTCATTTTTACACCATAAAACTTTTGAAGCCCGGCAGCCATTCCCAAGCAGTCAGTCCTGGCTTTGCTGGAAATTGGGGTGCTGAGGGCTGAGAAAGGAGGATGGAGAGGTTTTAGTGCTCGGAGCTGCTGCTCCACCCCTGTGCCAATGTGGGAAGCCCACCAGGGGCTGGAGAACAGCTGGGAAACCACTCCCCTCCGTGATGGCCAGCACTCAAATTCTTCTCCATGGTCCTGGTGTGATCCAGCAGCACTGAACTCTCATTTCCTAGTGCAGGAGAAATCTGGGGGTGCTGATGGATGTGGAGGAGTCCCTGCAATAGCTGGTGCTGGGTGTCCATATCTTGCACCTCCAGACTCATCCACTGCCAAGCTGCACTTTGGGGGTTTTATTTATAAATCAGTACTTTTATAAACCAGATTTCGGAATCTCCATCCAGATTCATAAATCCTCTCAGCTAACCTGAGAGCAGCAGTGTGATTTACAAACCATGACTTCACATATCAGATTTAACTCCCTGACTGACTTCTGAAACAGTCAATTGGCTTAGAAGCCAGGCAATAGATTTACAAATCCTAAAACATAATCACAAGTCATGCCAGTAAGATCTAAGCAAAAAAAAAGAAAAAGTGTTTGTTCAGTGATCTTTTCTTTGCATGAGGGATCCAAGGGGCTGATTTACAGCCCAGGACACTGCAATCCTGTTGCGGTTCTGATCAGCTGCGCAGATCCAGATCTTCTTTTGGGATATAAACCTGATCTATCTGTGATTGTTGGGTTTTTTGAGTTCTGACTGAGCCTAACTTCGAGCTGTAAGATGCAACAAGGGTGGCATGAGTCCCACCAGGATCAACAACCCCTAAGCCCAAGAGAATACAGAATCAGGGAACTGAAGAATGGTTTGGGTTGGAAAGGACCTTAGAAACCATCCAGTTCTACCCCCTGCCTTGGGCAGGGGCACCTTCCACTGTCCCAGGTTACTCGAAACCCCGTCCAACTTGGCCTAGGACACTTCCACCCTGTGCCAGGCCTGACCAGCCTCACAGGGATGGACTTCTTCCCAATATCCCACACTAAATCTACTCTACTTCATCTTAAAGCCATTCCCCCACATCCTGTTCCTTCATCCCTTGTCCCAAGTCCCTCTTCAGCTCTCCTGGACCCGCTTTGGGCACTGGAAAGGGCACTAAGATCTCCCTGGAGCCTTCTCCCAGCTCTCCCAGCCTGGCTCCAGAGCAGAGGAGTCCAGCCCTCAGAGCATCTCCATGGCGTCCTCTGGATTCTCTCCAGCAGGTCCATGTACTTGGGCTGGATGCAGCTCTGCAGGCGGGGGTCTCACCTGAGCAGGGCAGAGGGACAGAATCTCAATCCCTTTTCTGCTGCCCACTCTGGGCATCAGCCCAAGGCACAGCTCTGGAGTTCAGGATTGCATTGCCCAAACCCACCGAGCTCCTCAACCACCACAAACTCTCCTCACCCAACAGTTCAGATGACCAAAGGTTGACCATTGGTGCCCTCCACAAAAACACCCCACACACCAAACCAGGAGGATTTATGTGACCACGGAGGAAATATTTTTAAACTTGAGGTATTTTAACAAGAGGTAGGCAGTGACCTGAGGAGGGGATGCTTTTAGGAACATGTGTTCCCAATGTGACGTTCGTGGAACATCCCCAGAAGTGCTGTGAATCACATCCTTCCTCTCCATGCCGCAGTGCTCCTCTATCCCATCTCCTGGGACAGGCTTAGCACCAAAATAATCACAACTCGTAGCCTTGTGCTCTTGGAAATGCATTGGAAACCGTCCAACTGACAGATTTGAGTTGTGCCTCCATTGTGGTTTGGAGGGGGAAGAAAAGGAATTTTCTATCTGTCAGTGGGTAATTTGATAGACAGCACTTTCAAAGCTCCGTGGGGTTCCTCTGAGGTGCTGGACCTCTGCACCCCTTCCAATGAATAAACTCTCTGTCCTCTAGGAGTATCCCTTGCAAATCATTGTAATGATGTAAACTTCCATCTTTCTTTAATGTTCTGGAGAGACTAAGCTAAAAAATAACTTGTCCACAACTTTCAATGTTAAAATGTGCAAAAGCACTTTCAGAATTCAATTATTTCCTCTTTCTTCCCCCCCACTTTTAGGTTTTCCAGATATACATCATAAAGCAACAACTGCCACTAATTCATTTTCCCCTTTGCAATCACCTTGAAAGGAAAAAGCAGCAAAGGTTTCCTACAGGTGTAAACATGAGGAATAAAAAGCCAGATAACAATAAAGATTTCATGGAAACTCACAGATACAAGCACCCAAGTGTAAGGTCTGCAATTAAATGACGGGCAACAATTTCCAGTTGACATTTTGTAAACAGGTTGCTGAGAAATGCAGTGGAAGAGTCAATTTTGGGGCAGGAGCATGAGAATCTAGAGGTCAGTGGAAGAGGTACACATCACCAGGAAGATGGCTCTGGTTTATTAGAAGGAAACAATCAATTCAGGTAATAACAGGCCACCCTCAGCCTCCAATCTCTTGAGTAGGTCCTCACTTTAGGGAGATTTTCACATCTTTTCCCATTTTTGTGCTGTCTGGGCTATGAGCTGGAGTTATCTACAAAAGCTGGTGAGTCTTAGGCTGCAAAGCAGTGCCAAGATCCTCCTCACCTGCTTTTTGAACTGCGCTTTGCATCTTTTCCCTCCCTTCCCAGCATAAAATTAAAAGTGGCTTCTTTCCTAATTAAACTCCACTTGGGCTCATGGTTCCCCAGCCTAAACCTTGTCTAGATGTGAGGAGAAAGGGTCAGTCCCTCGGAGTCTGGCTCTCCCTCACACGGAGATGCCCAAGAAATGCCATTTCCATTTCATTTTTCTCCCCCAGAGACAACTCCTGTCTGATGCTATTCTACTTTCTCCACCCACCTCTTCCACCATATGCCCCCAGGAGCTGCTAATAATAATATTGCAAACCTTGTAATAAATATTGTGATCGCTGCCTAACAGGCAGCCTAAAAAGGCTGGAGATAAATAAATAATAAATTTTTTAAAAAAAAAATCGCATTTATCTGCGAGCTCGGGAGAGAGAAAAGTGCTCGCTATTAAAGATCCCACATAGCCACAGGCAAATTCGAGCATCATCTCCTTGCAGAGCCCGGGTTTTTTTCAAGCAGAGATTACTCTGGCGGTTCAAGGTGCTATCGAGCTCGAACCAGGGACTATTACAAGGCTCCAGTTGGAGCGTCTGAGACGATGCTTACGTCTGATAAGGTTGAAGGGGAATAATGGAAGGAGGGAAGTGATAATGGACTGCTGAATGGGTGGGTTGAGGTATCATTGCCAGAGAGCCTGGAGACAGAAGCTGCTGCTGATGCAGAGGATACGGGTTTTCCCTTTCTCCCCCCATTTTGTTTCTATTTTCCCTTCATAGGAAGAAAATATCTCTGAACATGCACTTCAGAAGGATTTTTTCCCTCCTAGCTCCAAGCAACGCTGGTGACACCACTCACCAACTCATTTCATGCCATAAGAGTCATCAGAGCCTGCGTGTCCTGCCTCCCTCAGCACTCGCTTCAAACGGCTTACAGATCATTCTTTATGTTTTCTGCCCATCACTGGGAGCCAGGCTGGACTCTGGGAATGCTCTCAGAGCACCACAGGAATGCCCAACTCAATACCCCACACCTCAGAGGAGGAGTTCAGCCAGGGGTGTCCAGCATATGAGAGAGAGGAGTGATCCCAGGTCCAGTGCTCTCCCAGCTGGCACTGGTCCTCTAAGGCTTTTTAAGGGTTGGGATCCTACAGTCAGGACATACTTCCCTGGTGGCTTGGAAGCAGATAAGGAAATCTGGCTTGCTCTACTCCATCAATAAGGGATGAACCCCCATACTGGGCTGCCTCACATTCCAAAGAATGGGCTGAGCCATTCCTGAGCCTCCATTCCACTCTCTTCCTGCCCTGTCCTCACCAGCTTGCAGGCCATGATCTGGTCTCCATAAAACTAGAACTGCTGGTGAGCATAGAGAGCACTGATGAAGCTTTTATTATATTTTTCTTTGCTGAGATTTCTTTTCCTGGGCCAGATTCCAGCTGATAATGAATTTGGTATATTTAAATATCCAATAAACAAATAAAGTCTATTGTTTTTCCTCTTTGATTATGAGACTCTTCTCTTTGGCAGATCCTTTTATGTCTGTCTTTCCCTTTTGGAAGTATAAAATTAGATCAGGATTTCACTTTTCTTCTTTTATCAAGGCAAGACAGAGTTGCCTCTATGTTTTCCTCTACTACTGAAGGCCAGCAAGTACCATGAAAAATCCCTCTTTGGAAAAGAGGGGTTTTGGATAAGAAATCATATTAAATATTTCCTACATTGGAGGTCTAAATCCCCCTTCTGATGGCCATAAATATGGAGGTGCTTGTGTAAAGAGAAAGCAGAAAATGATGCATTTTTACTTGGCCCAGGGAAGATGCTGGCAGCTTCCTGGGAATTAGGCAAATCCTAGCCAGTGGGGTGGAAGATTTCCAGACAGCATCTGAGGGAGGTTTTGGGGGAGTGACTCACAAAACCAGATTCATTTGCAGCTACATCTTGACCAAAACTTGCAGAGAGGTGGTGCCAGACACTTATCAGATCCCCAGACTCAGTCATTTGCTTTAAAGCAGCTCCAGCACCACATTTGGGCGGGATTTCTCTGCTCTGCCTTTGGACAGTGACAGTGTCAATAGTTGGGGGGATCCAAACTCATGTTCCAGCCTAGGAAGATGAATGTTCCTTCACGGAGTTCAATTCATCCAGCCATCCTGAGATGAGATGGAAAGTGTCCTGTTCTCTCTGTAGACTCCAGAATGAGCCTTAACAAAGAGTTCTGGTGTAAACAAGGGAAACCGGTTCACCTGTGAAAGTAATGAAGGGTAGATGGGATACTGGGAAGAAATTCCTGGCTGTGAGGATGCTGAGGCCCTGTACAAGTTGCCCAGAGAAGCTGTGGCTGCCCCTGGATCCCTGGAAGTGTCCAAGGCTGGGTTGAATGAGGCTTGGAGCAACTTGGTATGGTGGCAGGTGTCCCTGGCAATGGCAGGGATGGAATGAAATAAGTTTAAACATTCCTTCCATTGCAAACCATTCCATGATTCCATGACTGTGGGCTTCCCAAGAGGATGGTTACTAGGGTTAAAGGATCAGGGATACCTGTGAAGATACCAAAGCTCTCACCAGGGTGTCATTGCAGGGCAGGAGATGCCAGGGACAGCTCAAACCAAGAGGGACAGTGCAGGTTACTGCATGCCCAGCCACCACTGCCTCAATTCCTGCTTGGTTCCCTTTCCCATGTTTGAGTGGAATATGGAACACACCAGCATCTATATCTTGGAGGTGGGTTTGGAAGTAGCGCTGGGAGGGGGCATGGGAAGGAGACATGGAATGCACCTTGGGAAGACCAGGCACCCATGGACTGTCTTTCCAGAGGCCATATTGCTGTGGTATGTACAATTCCACTTCTTAATTAAAACAGAAAGAAGGAAAAGCAGGAAGCATGGGTGCCACCTGCGGTGGTTGAGGATATTTGGTGTTTCCTTCCTTGCTACTTCAATTTACTCTTCCTCCATCCCACCCTGAGCCTCTGAGGGAGCTGAGGGCACAGAACTCGAGGACTGAGTGGATCCTCCTGGCCTTCTCCAGCTTCACACACCCACCTGCTCTTCTCCAACATGTGGCTTTCCAGGGATACTGGCAGGAGAAAGGAGCAGGTTATAGGTGGGGAATGCCTTTTTGGTCCCTGCCATTGGAACAGGCTAAAATAAAGGAGCTGTTGTGCGATGCCAGGAGAAAGGAGATGATATCTGCCCAGGTTATACCCTGGATACCAAATCCAAATGTATTTCAACTAAGATCAATTGCTTTAAAAAAAAATAAAAGAGGAAAAAAAAGTTGATTTTCTTTGCAGCTCTTGGAAGTGAATCTATTTGGTGTCAGGCTGAAAGAAGACAGCGTGTAAGTAACTGAGAAAGTGTTTACTCAGTGAATTAGTTCAGCTTTCATTGTGCACAGAGGATTATGGCCTCAGCAGTGGATGAGCTCCATTTCAGGCTGGAGTAGCTCACTTAGCTACCTCCAGGGCAGGACTAATTATCATAGGACTTAGGCCATTAAAGGGCTTTAACTACCAGCGCTCTCTCCCAGGTCTGGATTAACTCTTTGCCTGGAGCAAATCGCCCTGAAAACCATTCAGCCTAATGGTCTGCTTTGATTTCTCTAACCCCTCTGCCCACCCATTTCACCTTTAAACTTTATATTATTGTCAGATCTGGAACAATAGCTGGGAATATTAAAACCATTGCTGCAAAATGGCAAAGGGGGCTTTGTTGCAGATTTTTTTTCCACACGCTTTTGCTTTACCATTGCTAAGGCAATTTTAGGAAATACTATCTTGCACGACAGAGAGCCCTTACCTGACTCAGGTGGATTAAGAGGGGCTGCTCAAAAGGCAGGACCCCCAAGGGAAAACCCTGAAATGCCCACAGAGCTCAGCTCAGTCTTACTCTGTTGTCTCAATGCCAATAATTGTGTCGGAAGGCACTCTGCATAGAAATAGCAAAAGACTATTGTGCCCCCAGGCATGAAATAGCCACGATGAGAGCAGAGTTATTACCCTGCTTCACAGAAGAAGATCTGGGGTGCAGGAGGTTTAAATGTTTTGCCCAAGGTAACAGACAGAGAATGTCTGCTGCAGCAGCAACTGCTCCCTATCATTAAAAATATATTTGAAGAATTATCTCGTGATTCCTATTTAACATCAGCATTCCCAGCTTTTCTGGCAGTGCAGAAGCACATCTGGGTGGTTCCCAGGCTGGAAGGGGTGACTGAAGGAGGTTTAACTCAAAACTCACAAAATCATGTACCTCTTGCACCTCTTCTAGTAAAAACCCTCAGGAGGGCATCCAAGGAATCCAAAGGAAACCAAAACAGGTGGTTCTTCACATGAAATAGGTGCTTCTTCCCACCACAGAGCTGGGCAGGACCCTGGTTGTGCTGAAGGCTTGTGGGCTCAGAGCAGTGGAAAAAAAATCCCTCTTTCAAGCTTGAGCAGAAGTGCAGAGTGGGTGGAACTCTGCTCTCCTGCTGTGTTCACACCCCGAGCCATGAGGAGGCAGAGGTCCTTCACCTCCCTGTCCCCTGGCACAACCCTTAGGCCATGGGAGATAGGAATTCTTGGCTCCATTTGATGGTGGAAATGCTGGCAGCTGAAACACATCTTCAGCTGAAGAGGCAGTTGAAATGTTGAAATACCTCTTCATCCAAAGAGGAGCATCCTTAAGAGAGTTCTTCCTCTCCACCTTTCAGTTTTTTATTCCATGAAATATCATTTCATGCCAACCACTAAGCTGAGTATGGCCAACATGGCAACCACTTACAGATTCTGGTGGTCTTATGTGAATAACTCAGGTGCTCTGGAAAGACCATTTGTCCAGTCAAAACCTATAAAATCCATGAAAGCACACATTAAAAGTCAAAACATAAATTGATGCTCCTCTATGTGCTTCTGTCCTTCACAAATACATAAATAAAAGATATATTTGAGGAAAACAATGCATCAAAAATCTATCTGAATTTTGTGGCACTTCTCCTCCTGTTGTTACCAAATTATCAGCTCAGAAATATAGAATAATTAAATGGTTTGGCCGGGAAAATAACTTGAAGATCATCTAGTTGCACCCCCCTGCCATGGCAGGGACACCTTCCACTATCCCAGATTGTTTCAAGCCCTTTCCAACCTGGCTAGGTGTTGCACATGCCCTGATACCACCAGAGAGTGGTTTGAGATGGGTGGCAGAAGCTCAGTTTCCCATGTTTGCAACTTTCTGCATCTCTTGGGTCTTCCATGAGTGTAAGGATGAACACAGGCTCAAAAAGCCAGGACAGATGTGAAGCAAAGCCCAAGCCAGGATGGCTGGGTCAGGATCAGGGAGCTCAGCATAGATTAAGGCAACACAGATTATCTGAACAAAATCAGGCCCTGCAGCCAGGTCTTCCTGAAGGCCTTGAACCTCATGAGAGCCTAGGGACCATCTTTGGCACGTGGAGCCTGGCCCCTCCACAGGGT
This sequence comes from Anthoscopus minutus, assembly GCA_013399455.1. NCBI lineage: Eukaryota > Metazoa > Chordata > Aves > Passeriformes > Paridae > Anthoscopus > Anthoscopus minutus. The sequence goes on from VWYI01045489.1 coordinate 45,857, forward strand.
TACCAAATACCTTCTCCTTGCTGGAATTCTGGGAGCACGCAGCATTTGAAAGCAGCACCTGTCCAGCAATGGGTGTTTCTTCCTCCTTCGATGCTTCTCCCCATGGCTTTGTTCACACCTTCTCTTGGCTGACTCAGCTCTGCATTCAGTTGCCCAGCAGATAGCTTTCACAGCGTTCCTCACAGCTCTGAAGCCTCTTGCAGATGGTCAGAACATGCCAAAATTGTGTTTTGCTGCTTCGTCTATATGGAAATTGTCTCATTTCTGCCTCCCTCTGATCTCTTACTCTGAAGATAATGGGGTTTAGTACTTTCTCTTCTTGCCCTTGATGCAGGTGTGAACTGGAATAGAAGACAAACTGCTTACTGGAGTGCAAGTTATTTGTTGCTTGCAGATGAACAGAGCTGCCTTTCATTTCCTGTGATTCCAAGTATTAAATTCCTTCTCCTTGTCATTTACCCATTGCTTGACATCTTCTGCTTTCAACTCATTCATTCCCCATCACCTCTGTGAGCCTGCACAGGGAAGCCCATCAAGAAAAACACAACTGAGGCCACTCACCAAGGAAAAAGAGAGGCAGGTAATTGTGGAACAGCAAGCAGAGACCTTTGAAGAAAAGGCAATTCCCCAGAGGAAAATTAGACCAGCTGAGTATTTCCTCTCTCATTACCAAGGGTGCTTCAAGCCTCGCTGAAACATCTGCTTATGGAATCTTCCAAGAAAGCCCAAAAAAATAAAACCTAGCACTGGAATCATGTAGGAACAAGCAAATCTGCTTGAGAGAGCTGAGCACTGTTCACTTGCTGAGGCAGCAGCTCCTCTTGCTCTGCGTTCACTTGGCACCACGGGACCCTGACCTGCTGTGTAGCAGACAGGGATAACCATAGTGAGACAAGAACCCCAGAGCTGGGGGCAGGCAATGAAAGAACCTTCTGGTGCCTCCTCCTTATGTTTATCAAACGTAGGTTTCCCATCTTCCAGTGAAACTGCAATTAACTTGTAAATGTATGCTACACAATTAATTTCCCACCAGCTGCTGCTCTGCAGCTGACAGGAAATCAGTCATGGAAACACCCCTTACGAACTCTGGTGTGGCCTTTGCCACAAGTTCTACCCTGACACAAAAAAAACCCCTATTAAACTGATAAGGCCAACCCACCCTACACAGAGAGAGCTCGAGGACTGGAGGGATTGCAGTCCCACTTGGAGTTGCTCCATCTAAACCAGAGGAACAGGAGTCGAACTCTACAGCTAGGTCAGCTGTTGTGCAGCTCTGGGTTGGAACTAAAATTCTGTGTGAGAACTCAGATGTGTGTCCCTATTGAGAGGAGGTGCTCCTCATTTTGGAGAGAGAACCAGCCTCCCATAGTCAGGCGCACTTGGCTCCCAGCCCGAGCTGCTTCTAGGTCTCTTGTCCCATGTTTGGAGTGTAGACACACAGGGAGTCCTGATCAGGGTCCCACTCACCCTGAAGACACAGGTGAGTTGCCTAGAACACAGCAAAAAAAGGCCCACTAGACAGTTTGAGCCTCAACCCACAGGCAGCTGTGCAGTGGGACAGATTTACCTTTCTTCTCCTATGGTATTTGTCACCTTCCAGCAGGATGCCCCAACTTTCTGCTGCCATCCAGGTGTGTCCTGCCATCTGAGCTGGGATGTGGCTGTAGCTACAGCAACACCTGCCTGCAGTGCCCTGCTGTGAACCACCATGACACCACAATCACATGTCAGGCCCACCTGCTTGCCACATTTTACTCCCCTGGTGTCTTCCCCTCCTGGGAACCACCAAGACATGACTTGTTCCCATCTCTCCAGCAGGACTTTTATATTACACTCAAAAATATTGCTAATTTTTATTAGAAATCTTCGAGATCTTGGGATCTGCTGCAATGGCATCCATTAAATCCCTATTGACAGCTCTGAGTGAGTGGGACCACAAGGTTTGTAAGAGTTTATATATTCTCCTCCATGGTAGGAGATAACAATGTTGCCACCACAAAATTGAACAGGCACAGTTCTTGATGGCAAGGGAGAGAAGTTCAGGCTGCAGATGCAGAAGGCCTTAGTCACGGTGGAAAGGAGCTGAATATATCAACTGCTTGGGGATGGGCTTTTCTGAAGACTCTACAGAAGACAAAAACTTAACTTGAAATAGAGCAACACTGGCTGGGGACAGAAAACAGCTGCTCTGGAAGTAGGAAATCACCCATTCCCCATACACACAAAGGATGTTGGGGGAGAGCAGCTAATCTTAGAGCAGAGCACAGAACTTGGTGCTGGAAGGAGATAACAAAGACCAGGGGCTCTTGTGTTCTGGGTCAGCTGCTGGGCCCAGATTTGTGTCTTCTCGGCAGACACAACAGGCCCTGCTGCACGCTGTCACTGTGCCTGCCAGAGATAAGCTTCAGCATGAAAAGCAGCTGGCTGAAGCTCAAGCCAGGCAAGATGGAACCGATGCTTCTAGGAAAACAAAACAAAAAACAAAACAAAACAAAAAAAAAAGGAGTGATCCCAGCATTTCCTAAGAACTGCTGAAGCTCTCGTGCCCCTTGCACAGGGAGGATACCAGTGGACCAAGACTGCATTTGCTCCTTAAGGCTCGGCCTAGGGCAGTTGCAAGCCTCCTCTGGACACCTGGGACCCTCTCCTTCTTTCCTCTTTCTTTCAGTGACCCATGGCAAGGCACAAGACTTCATCAGAGCAGGTCTGAATACCTCTGCTCTAAGATGTGGCTGGCACCACCAGATCGACATGTTACAAGAAACAGAGGATGCCCACAAGTTGGAGCAGATTTTCTCTTCTTACCAGCCAGGAACCAGCTTTGGGAAACAGAATTTTCTATGTATCTAGAAGGGCCAAGGACACTGAGTGTGATGGGTAGAATAGCAGGAATATTAGAAATTCAGTGAAAGAGATGTTTCCTTTGTTTTGATCCAAGAGCTGTTAAGTTCTCATGAGGATTATCATGATAATAGGGAAAGATATTATAACCTGAAGTTAAGGGGTTAATGAATTGTGTTTTCCTCTGGGTTTAAACTCTTCCACCCCTTCCACAATGATCACAAGTCCCAAAATAACTTCACACTCTACCCCCCAGTTTTCTTCTCCCTGCTCTGCAAGCTCCTTTTGGAAGCCAAGTAAAAGCAGAGAGGCACAAGCTGATTATCTAATGATATACTAGCCATATATCTATGTGGTATAATCTACTATACCATATATCATGGTGAGAGATAGCTAGATAAATAGTGGAGAAGTCACCTCTTTAACTTTAAATGCAAGAGTTAATTCAGTTGACCTGCCCCCAATGATTAAAGCCATTTCCAGAGAGTAAAAGGCAAGAAATCCCTGGAAGTCTCCAAAGCTGGGTTGGATGGGGCTTGGAGCAACCTGGGATAGTGAAAGGTGTCCCTGCCCATGGCAGAAGGTGGAACTGGGTGAGGTTTAAGGTTCCTTCCAACCCAAACTATCCTGGGATTCCAAGATTCTATGATAGGAAATCTTGTTGGCAGCTACAAAATACCCAAGTGTCCCCAAGGACACTTCCTCCTGATGCACAGTGACAGGAAGATCTTCATGCCCCAGAGCAGGAAGGTTTCTGACTGTTCCACAGTGCTGGATGTTTCAGTTAAAATTCAGAGCATTGAAACTTCAAAAATAGCATCTGCATTCTCTTCCTGTGGATGCCTCAGCAGCTGGGATCTGCTGACTCGGGTGCTTTGGCAGCTATACTTCACACAGGAATTACACCAGGATGGAAGAGCTCATGGAGAGGCAGCACTTGTGCCTCCCTTCAACAGGAACAGGCAGGGGAAGAATGTTGAGTGACCAGGCTGTCCTTCCCCTGGGATACACCATGTTCACACAAAGAAACCCTTGGACCTTGGTGTCCTCACAAGACCAGGGCTTTGAGGAGCTGTTCCTATGCCTCCTCACCATGCTCACTGAAAAAGCTTTAATTTGCTACCTGGTTTACTGAGGTGTTTGATGGCTGGACTTGGTCACCTTGGTCACCTACCTTAATGACTCCATGGTTCTATAACTCTCTGTGGAGGCATTTTCCAGGCTTAGAGGTTGCCACAATCAGTCATCATGGCACCTGAGAAAAGCAGTTTCAGCTCCTGTTCTGAGGCAAGACAGGGAGTTGGATGTCCCTCCTTCCCTGGATGGAGTGCTTGCTGGGGGTGAAACCCAACTGTCTTAAAAGGACAGTTTCTGCTCTGTGGCTTGATCCAGACCCGTGGAAAATCCTCCAATTCCTTGGGAATTCCTACATGTTTCCTTCCAAGACCTGCAGAACTGCCCCAGCCCTGGGGCCCAGCACAGGAAGGACCTGGAGCTGCTGGAGAGAGTCCAGAGGAGGCACCAGGGTGATCAGAGGGATGGAGCAGCTCAGCTGTGAGGAAAGACTGGGAGAGCCAGGATTGTTCAGCCTGGAGAAGAAAAAGCTTCTGACTGAGCTCATTGTGGCCTTGCAGTGCCTGAAGAAGTCAACAGGAAATATGGAGAGAGAGGGCCTGGAGTGCCAAGCCAAGGGGGAATGGCTTCCCACCGCCAGAGGGCAGGGATAGATGGGATATTGGGAATAAATCCTTCCCTGTGAGGGTGGTGAGACCCTGGCACAGAGAAGCTGTGGCTGCCCCATCCCTGGAAGTGTCCAAGGCCTGTTTGGACAGGGTTTGGAGCACCCTGGGATAGTGGAAGGTGTCCCTGCCCGTGGCAGGGGTGGGACTGGGTAATCTTTAATGTCTCTTCCAACTCAAACCATTCCATGATTCCATGATTCTGCTGACCAAAAACATTTCCAGAGGCTTCTCCTGCCTGTCCTCTGTTGCTGCTCCTGGCTGTGTCCCTTCACAGATTCCGTGGCTGGTGAATCTGGGACACGTTTCCAAAAGTTGGGCTGCCAAGTGCTCTGTGTCTAGAAGTTTGATCTCTAACTCACAGGAACCTCTCCCTCCTCTTCTGCTGGGCACAAAAACTCCAGTCTTTGGAAGTGCACAAAGAAAATTCAAGTGTTTTACGGAAAAAGAAATGTGTCTCATAGATATGTATAAAACTGGCCAAGTCTTTGCAAGGAAACTGTGTGTTTCCTCCTCTTTGGACTTGCTCCTTCCTCCTCTTAACACGTGGAACAAATGTCTCTTTTGGAGCGTGATGGGGTAACTTGGAGAGGTCGGCAGAATTGCTACACATGGACCCTGGACTGGTTTTATTTTTCTATTGAACCTTGATGGAAACGCATGCACAGCAAGTCAGGGCCTGTCCCTTTTCCTTTCTCCTTTCTCTCTCCCTCTCTCTCTCTCTCTTTTTTTTTTTTTATTTCTTCCAGGAGTGCTGATGATAAGAAAAGCAATGTCTAAATCTTCTTAATGGTGTTTATGCAAGCAGTTTTGCTTAGCTGCAGTCCCTGCCACCCCCTCCCCCGTCCACCCTCCCCTCCCATCTCCCTGCTAATATCGCTGCTTCATTCCTTTCCCTGTTGGCTATTACTATGGACTACAGCGAATCTAAAACTAAATAATCCCCTTAGTGTCAAGTTTTCTGGGCTGAGCAAATAAATCTAACCAAATGCATTATCTAGGTAGAGGAGGCTGTTGTAAGGGGGGAAAAAGATAAAGGCTATTTTACTTTAAGGCAAAGAGTAAAACCATCATTTTTCATTCACATTGTACTTTTAAAGTTGGGGTTTTTTTAAAATTTATTTTAACTTTCCTGTTCAATCCTTTTCTTTTCCATTGTAATTAAAAAAAAATAAAGAAATGCAGCAAAGCCTCTGATTTCAAGCATTAAATAGAGAGAAAAAGACCTCAGATAAGGTGCCATTCAAATCCCCCTCTCAGACGGGTAATTCTGATCAGGCAGTAAAGTGGTCTAAATAAATAAACCCTTCCCCACTTCTCCTTCCCTGGGGAGGGTGGATGAGGATATTAGAAAACTCATTTACAGGAGGAAGAGCACATGGAAATCTGCATGTCCCAGGATGAGGTGCAGAGGTCTGGATTCAGCCCAGGACAGGACTGGATGTATCTCTGTGTGGTGGCTCAGAAGCCAAATTTTGAGGGTGCTTCAGCCTGTATTTGAAAGTAGGGCTAACCCAAACCTGGAGACAAAACACCTCAGACCTGGAGAATTGTGTGCTTTAACCTCAATTTTCATCTGACAGGTCTCTGAAAGCACAAGCAAAGCCATTCAGCTCTTATCCAGTTCTTGTCTTGTACAAATCCAGGCCAATGGAGTTCCAATGGATTTGCAGCAGACAAAACTCTGGCTGACATTGTCCCCAGCTCTGCTGGACTCCAAACTTGAACCAGGTTTGGGCAGCTCTGCCTTGCTCACCAGCCTTCCCTCTCTCCTGATTCTATACCCTATGGAGTCTGGGGAAAACATAGACCCAGAAATCCCACCGGAGCAGTCTCTGGAGTTGTGCACATCCATAAACACCATAAATGACCCAATACCCACATCATTTACCTGAATTCATCCTCTTCATACTGGTTTGAGTCAAACACAGACCAGATTAAGGAGGAGCCTGGTGTGACTCTTGGAAAAGCAGAACCTGACTCACATGTTTCTTTAAAATTAAGGCATTTTGGCCAACATCAACCACTGATAAACACATCACTCCCAATGCCCTCTCTTCCTGCTTTTGCCCACAGCTCTCCACATTGAGCATGAAAAACACAGCAGCATCCCAGCTGCTCTGAAAGAAATTAGCTCTACCCCAGCTCAAACCAGCACAACAAAATAAAACCCCAATGGGTTTTTGGGTTTGGACCCATGGATTCAGGGAAGATTAGAAAGATCTCGAGCTCTAGAGCTGGATGGACAACAGTGTGAGGTACTGCTCTCTTCACACACCTCACCCAGCCAAATTCTGCTTTTGCCCCAGTTCAAAGGTTTTTTTCCACTTGAACATCAGTTTGAGAATAATTAAGTCAACAACATTTTTCTCTGCATTTGCTTTAATCCCTTTGTATACGTTTTGGGTTCCCCATCTCCGCAGACAGCCTGCCAGGGAGATCTGCTTCTAAGATTCATTAATCTTTAAATTTCTTCTGTTCTAGACAGGCAGATATTCCTGTTAGAAATGGATTCATTGCTTCTTGTTCTTTTTTATTTTTATTAAACAATTCTTATCATTTTAGACCCCTCCATGTTACAGTTAAAACCCCAGTAAGAAGAACAGATTGTTCTAGCAGTTGTTTTTATAAATCTTCTCAAAGGAAATAAAATCTCAGACACTGCTCACATTGGAAAAATAATGGCAAAGACCACTCCATTGTATTTTGGGATTAGGATCTGCAGTAGACATCAGCAGTTATGATGGACCAGCTCTTGACCTGCTCCTGGTCTGCACAGCAAGGACACCAGATGAGGACCAGGCTCAACCAATTTCCAGCACAATAGCACAAGCATCCTGCTCATTTTAATCTAATATTCTTTGAAACATCTGCACAAAAATACCTGCTCAGCTAAGGATGAACTCCAAAACCAAAGAAAAACTGCAATCTTTGATAAACAAGAAGAAGGAAATTATGTGAGAAGGTCATGCTGGACTAATGAAGAGCAGCCCCTGGAGAAGGACTTGGGGGTGCAGGTGATGAGGGCTGGCCATGCCCCAGCCCAGAAACTTCCCTGTCCTGGACTGGTCCCCAGTGTGGGCAGCAGGAAAGGGACTGGGATTCTGCCTCTCTGCCCCACTCAGGTGAGACCCCACCTGCAGAGCTGCCCCAGCCCTGGGGCCCAGCACAGGAAGGGCCTGGAGCTGCTGGAGAGAGTCCAGAGGAGGCACCAGGGTGATCAGAGGGATGGAGCAGCTCTGCTGTGAGGAAAGACTGGGAGAGCCAGGATTGTTCAGCCTGGAGAAGAAAAAGCTTCTGACCGAGCTCATTGTGGCCTTGCAGTGCCTGAAGAAGTCAACAGGAAATATGGAGAGAGAGGGCCTGGAGTGCCAAGCCAAGGGGGAATGGCTTCCCATTGTCAGAGGGCAGGGATAGATGGGATATTGGGAATAAATCCTTCCCTGTGAGGGTGGTGAGACCCTGGCACAGGGTGCCCAGAGAAGCTGCGGCTGCCCCAGCCCTGGAAGTGCCCAAGGCCTGTTTGGAAGGGGCTTGGAGCAACCTGGGATAGTGGGAGGTATCCTTGCCCATGGCAGGGCCGGGACTGGATGATTTTAATGTACCTTTTAACCCACACCATTCCATGATTCTCTGATTTCCCATGTGCCCTAAGATATTCTTCAACTTCTTAAGGCTGGGTGGTCTTAAGGCATCACCCAGCACTTTTGTTTCCTGGAAAAACACCACATGCAGTTGAAGTCATAAACCTGATGATCCTTAGGACCCCCATCTGGGACTTATAGTCAATCCTGATGCTTCCCTGTCTTTCCTGATGCTTTGTCACTCACTTCCTGTGCATTTTTCTGGTTTATATAAGGCTGAATCACTGTCATCTACCGGGACTCTCTGCCAGATGACTAATCCTGGGATGGGGCCAGGGGCATGGAGCCAGGACGTATTGAGCCTGTCATATGATGTATGGGATTTCTGGGCTCTCACCTAGAGGGTTTGGGAGGAAGAGTAGGACGAGGAGCCAAGCAGAGACAAGACAGCTCCTAGGACATGAGGCAGCAAGAACAAGAAGCAGAATTGGCTGGGGGTATTTCTGAACAGTGGGTTTGGTTGAACCAGACCTTGCTGCCTTCCAGCACGGTCTCTTCACCAAACAAAGCCTTGAGACTACCACTGGAAAAAAAGATCTGCCCTTCATCACACCTTGCTGTGCTTTTACTTTTGCTCAGTAATGTGCGGCTGGATCTGAAACAACTTTGGAAGTGCCACTGTCAGTCTGTGCTATTTGCTCTTATATTTGGAGGGGTTGGTCCCACACAAAAGAGCAGAAGGAATTTCTCCAGATCCTTCTGGATATGAGTACCAGAAATCCTTATTCTCCTGGAGATCAGACATGCACATTATGAGACAAAAACATGAGCACACACATGGAGAATCACAGGACCACAAGACATCCTGAGCCGGAATGGACCCACAGGGATCACCCAGTCCAACTCCCGGCCCTGCACAGACACCCCAACAATCCCAGCCTGTGTATGCCTGAGAGCCAGGGAATGGGCCCAGCTCAGTGCCCAGCACTCTCTGGGGGAAGAACCTTTCCTGATATCCAACCTAAACCCCCAGGGCAGAGCTCCAGCCTGTCCTGGAATCCTGTTCCTGGGTGTGGAGAGGTTACCAGAATGCTGGGATGTTCCTGACAGTCACTGGATCACATATCTAAGCACGGGGTCAGCCAGTGACCTCTAGACCAAACATTTGTGAGCTGTTAATGACACTGTCAATAAACTGCAGCCTCACTACTGGTGTCAGGTTTACACTGTGACTTATTATCTCTTGTGACTTGAGGGTCAAGGAGGTGAAGCAGCTTGCCTTGTTTTTCATCAAGTGAATACTCCCTCACTTCCAAGCCTTTGCCACAGTGTCCTTACTCTTCTAGGAGCCCAGTGAGTTTATTCTCAGTGCGTCTGACCCTCTGTTTGATGCCATGTGTAGACAGTTGCCATCCTGTGTTATTTTCCTTATTAACCCCCAGTTTATCATTTGACGTCAATTTATGTGCCAATGCCCCAAGCAACTTCACCTCTTTGGGTGTGTTGTGGTGTTCTTCTGCTGGGCACAGAGAGCTGCCTACAAAGCTGTGTTGCTTTTAGGCAAACCTTTTCCCTGGTACCTGCCATTCCTTGGCATCCAGCCTTGCCCATCACTCCTCAGGTTGGGAATCCTGAGACATGGCTCTCTCTGAGATTCTCTCTTTGGCAGCAGCAAGGAGAGTTTACAGCCTGCTCAACCCAAGGAGGAGAGCAGGCAAACTGCTCCCGGCCTTTCCTTGAGTCCAGGTGTGTCCCTCTCCATTGCCTTTTGTGAGCAAGCTGTGACTGGAAAAGATTTCCATCACTGCACCAGATCCCTGGCTCTTCCAAAACCAGCTGTATCTGCTCCCATAATCATTCCCAACCACACCATTTACCCACAAGTCTGTTTTTGTCTATTGCCATGGGCTCCCAGCAGGTTTTGAACTGGTAACAGATGACACATGTGAGAAAAGTCTGTTAAAAAAAACAGGACCATCTTCAACCTCACTGCCAGCTTTCTGTCACGGTAGCATTCCAGGGCTGGGAGTGTGTGATGGCTTTGACCTTGATTATATTGATGATCCATCTGCAAAAACATTCTAAGTGTACATTATATANTTTTACTTGTCCTTTGTGACACAGGAATGTGGGGTTGAAAGGGACACTTTCCATCCACTAAGTCATCATCTCTTCACTATATCCCTTCTATAATCTTTATTTCCATAGTTTTTTTTTCCTTTCCATAGTTTTTCAGCCTTTTTGGGAGGCTTTTCCAGCGTGAAGATATTCTCATGGTCACTGATTTCCTGCCTCAGTCTACTCATGGCTGTTTTATCTCATTTGTTTGGTTGCCAATGCTGCGCTTTGCTGGGAGCAACCCCTTCCTCTCCCTCACTTCTAATTCCCCAGCAGATTTCCTGAATATTTCCTCAGTTTTCCTTTTATGGGAGAAACCAAGCCAAGCTCTTTCTGCCTCATGTGTGGGACGTTTCCCTTAGCCAGCCATGGTCTCTGAGGAGACCATCTTTCCCTGACAAGGGGTGACTGGGAGAACTGGGAGTTTCCCCAGTTCTGGAACCAGCAGTGCAGAGCACAGACATATCAAAACTTCTCTCTCTTCACTGGAAACACCTTTCCTCAGACATCCCACCATCCTTGGCTTTCCCTCCTTCCCTGGAAAAACAGCCAGGAAAACACTTGTGATCCAGGCCTGAGTGTCCTGCATTTCCTATATCCTTGGACATCCTCCATCTTCTTCCCTCAGGTCTGGAACAGCATATCCTGACTCAGGCCCTTGCTCAGCTGTAATGTTGGCTCTCAGTGCTCCATCTTTTTGACTGATCCTGCATTCTAGAAGTTCCCTGTGCCACGTCTGCCCACACTATTTCCTGCTTGTCCCAAGACAAACTGTCACAAGGTTGTCCCAACTGAGCTCTGCTGGAACTTCTCTTGGTTCATGTGAATCTCAGAGAGGTTTTTCGCCACCTCACTACAGCTGGATGAAGAAATAAATAATTACAAGTTCTACCATTCGTCACACAGCCTCTGGCATATCTCCTGGGACTCCAAGGTGACATCCCACAGGGACTGCACAGCTGTCTTTTATGCCCAGATAAAGCTGTTGTGGTTTTTTTCCTCATTTTTTTAATTTCAGAATTTCTCAGCACAGGTGCTTTGTGTTGCCAAGTGCTGCAGGGAGACAACATCTGCAGAGAAAGTAATCACTAAATGACTTGGTCACAGCACTGGGATTTCCAGGTCCTCCTCTAAATGGAAAACCCTTAACAACCCGTCTCTCCTCTTCCACGTTGTGTGCAGATGTCAATGCCCAGCTTACTGGCATCCCTGGGTGGCTGGACAAGGACTGTACACCCAGCAGTGCCACTTCCACAATAATTCAGCTGGTTGGGATGACCTCCAGCCATTGTCACATCAAGACATATGGGCCTTTTGTTGGAGGGACCTGAGAAGGTCTCAAGACATCCTGAAAAGGGAAGGGATGTACTTCCACCAGGACTGGTGATGCCTCTCCATACTGAGCCAGGGAACTGCCCACCAACCTCTAGGAAGCCCCCAGATTTTATTCAGGAATTGCATCTGTCTGACATGGATGGTTTGTGTCCCAGACTATCTGAGGGATCTGCTTTTGGAGACACTGTGGTTTCACAGCCTTATCTTTCTCACAAAACATTTCCTCAGTGGTCAGAGGCTCCAGGTGCTCCAGACACAGGACCAAGCAATGGCTCCCAGCATGTTTGGGGCCCATCCGCTGACTGGAAGGACAGTGCTTCCCAGAGGGACACAGACAGATGCACTTCCAGGGAGAGAAAATCTCCAAGTTATTTTGTAAACTTACTGTAAACACTTTAAAAATAAAATTTTACTTGTAGAAAACACAGATTCCACTGAACTCATTCTTCCTACTTAAAACTGTTATCCTGGGGTAGCCCAAAAGGTTTGGAAAAGACACAAAGCACATCTTCATTAAGATAAAGCTGCCACAAGGCCAAGGGGGAATAGTCAGAATTTCGATTCACTCCAAATACTCTGTGCTACACAGGGAGGAGTTTTGGCCAGAGATGCTGTAAGACATGAATGTTGGAAGACACAGATTCACTCCAGCATCGAGAACTCCTCCTTTTCAAAACAAACAAAAACAAAGTTTTGAAGTCAATCACTGAAGGATTCAGACTCATCTGAGACAGATCAAAGCTTTTCTTTTCCACTGTGACATCATTCAGTGGTGTTATCTACATGGGAATTCTTAAAACATGGAAAATTAAGGCGGTTTGGGACTTAAAGTGGAAGAATTTCCTTCTTCAAATGAACAAGCAGGACCTTATGGGATTGTCATAACTTCATTTTCCTTCTGTGTTTTCCTCTTCTACTTTAATTTTTTATAAAATGAGTGTGACTTTCAAAGCCTGTGAATGTTGAAGTCAACAGGATTGTCAGTATAAAAATTCTATGTAAGTAAATAGATACTGTAGTTATTATATATATGGCATAGAACATAAAAATATATTAATTTATATAATTCATAGAGTATATATATTTGGTATGGAACATACATCAAATATATTCCGCCCCATAGAATATAGACAACCGAGAAGTTTGATTCAACAATTCTGCTTACCCTTTTCCAGAATATATGGGGGGAAAAGAAACTCAAAAGTAATTCAAAAAGCGCTTGCACACAAAATTCCATTGGGTTTTTTTCAAGGAACTCATTAGATTCAACTTAGGCCAACGTTTTACCGGAATTCAAGCAAAAAGTAGTCTTTGCCATAAGGAAGAAGCTATTGCAACAGTGACTGAAGGAAAAACATGGGGATGATGATGGGATTATAGAATATCCTGAGTTGGAAGGGACACACAAGGATCAAACTCCAGCTCCTGGCCCTGCACAGACGCCCCAACAATCCCACCCTGTCTCCAGGAGCATTATCCAAATGTTCCTGGAGTTTTGGCAGTCTTTGGCTGTGCCCATTCTCTGGGTGCCTGAGCAGCCTCTGAAAGAAGAGCCTTTTCCTGATTTCCAACCTAACTCCCTCTCAACACAGCTTGATAGCCCAGATGCTGCTCATTCCCTGCCCAGAACACCTCGGCTGTGGGATCTGAGGGCTCTGTCTCACATCACTGCACAGCCCTCACACATCCCAGGAGACACAGAGACTCCCTAACCAAATTCCTGCATGTCATGTCAATGGGGGGAGTGTTTGCAGTCAAGTCCACACTTTAATACGCTCACTTCCAGCCAGGTATCCAGGAAAGACTCTTCCCCAAAGCCTGTACAGAATCTCAGTTGGAGTTTCCAGTGAATGAGTGGAAAAAGTGGGGAACAAGGTGCTGGAAAAAAAAAAACAGAGATGTTTTTAAGATGCTGATTTAGAGTGCCATTAAAAATGCTGCCCACATAGCCTTTTAACCCTCCAAGATATCAGATAAGTTTCTCTTTCCTGCGGGGAGATGAAGTGGCTGTCATTATCTGGAAGGGCTGTATCATATCGGAATCTGCCGGCGCAGGTCAGCGAGTCCGGGCTGTTCTGGGCCCAGCTCCGGCACTGAATTACATTTCCTGGGCACAAAGGCTGCAGAATGGGTGGGTGCTTTGTCATTTAAACTGCATAAAGAGGCAGAAATTGATTTTTATTGTGGATCTTCATATCTAATAAAGCTCTGAGGGGCTCTTTTCTTCTCCGATTGAATGGCCATTGAATGCTTTCAATCTAGTTCTGTGTTTCATGCCTAAACTGAATAGTGGCAGGAGGAAAATAGATGGGGGGAAGAGAGGCCAAGTCACTTTCCAGATTGAAAAGGATACAGAAGGGAAATAAATAAAAAAATAAAATAACGTAAAGTAAAAGTGAATCAGAAAAAAAAAAAGCTATTTAAGTGGAAAGGGGAACTTTCCTGGTGCTGAGGAAAAATTGCTTTGTGCAATGGACATACACAGGAGCATCTGCAGACACAGAGACAGTGTGGGATGATGTGGGACTCCATGGAATGCTGCTGAGGGACCCTGATCTTACCTGCACCTCTGTTCAGTGCTTTGGGACTGGAAATTTCCATCTCCCTGGCCAAAACATGTTAATAGTGTTCATCCCAGAGCTGTCCCGCCTGTGTTACCCACAGTAACTGAATGGCTTCGTCTGCTATAAAACAGGAATGACTCCGTTTATGTTGGCATTAATTAGAGAAGAGATTGGTTTAGAATACAGTGGTTTTCAATGTTATTAGTACCTAGTTCATCACATCCTCCTCAAATCAACAAAGCGATAATAATACATAATGCCTTTTCAGTTCCTCTTTGATATGTATTGCTCATTTAGTCCTGGTCCCCTTGGGGAGCTCCATCACAATTAACAAGGCCAGTAGGGTTAGCATTAATTGGTCGTGCTGATGGACTGATCTAAGGTCCTAAGGACTCCTCCTATAGCACTGCAGACTGGTCAGACACTCCTGGGACCTCTGCCTAATTGATTGTTGAGTCTCTTGATCGTTAGACCCAGGAGGCAAAGTCATTGCCTGTTCAGAAGCTCAACTTTTAAAGCAGCAGGACTTGGGATGAATGAAAGTCCCCCCAGTAGCTGAGCAGGACCTGGAGGAGGTTTCCCCAAGGCAGCCATTTCCACTGGGGTGCCCTCCTGGCCATGTCAACAAACCAGAGCTGTTCTGAACACCAGCAGAACTTGTCAGCTCAGAGATGTCGAGGTCCCAGGACAGCATTTCTTCCATTGCAATTTTACTGTTTTCAGTGCTCATGTGAGATTTTACTCATGTCCCTGAAGCTCCACAGCCAGCACTGGGAATCTTCTCCCACGGAGGCTGGAGCAGGAGATCTGATCAGCTCCCCACAACAAACCACAAAGTATCTCTCATGCTGAAGATATTTGGATTTGGTTTTCTTGCAGTTACCCTGCTCTAGGTGTCTGTCTTCTCAACTGCAACAAAAATTCTTCATGGAAAGGGTAGTCAGTCAATTGAAACAGGCCCAGGGAGGTGGTGGAGTCCCCATCCCCAGAAGTGTTCAAGAAACAACTGGACATGGGACTCAGTGCTCTGGTCTGGGTGACAAAGTGGGCATCAGGCATAGGCTGGATTACATGATCTGGGAGATCTTTCCCAATCTCAGCAATTTAGTGATTCCATGATTCCCGTCTTTCCTTGCATTTAAGGGCATTAAAACCTCATGGAGGTTCTCTTGAAATGTCCAGTGCCTCCTCAGAGACACTGGTTATGTCTGGGAGGGAAGAGGGTTTCCTGGAGCTCTTCGAAGCTCAGATTTTCTTTTCCCTGAGTTCCCTCTCACATCCACCCCCAGCTATTTTATTCTTAACACATAATAAGGAAGAGAAGCTGAAGATGCCAGTTGAATTTTTTCTCTCCGATCCCGGAGAAGAAGAGAAGACAGCCTTAGAGGTTAAACAAAACAAACCTCCCACTGGATACATGACTCTTTCCCTGCACACTCCCTTCAGGAAAGAGCTTTTCCTTAGGCTGCTATAAAACGAGAGTGACTCAGTTGACGTTGACAATAATTAGAGGAGAGAATTTGGTGTTTAGAATAGTGATTTTTAATGTCATTTGGCTTTTCACCTGCCTGTTTCATCACCTATAGAAACCTCCTCCAAATCGCTTTGCCCCAGGCAGTCAAAGGAATACCAAAAAATAAGGTGGCTCCATCTTTAAATTCCCTCGGAAAATCTTAAAGCAGACCAAGTCTTTCAGAGTGAGAGAAGGAAATCTGCAAAAGCATCTGACTTTCTCCCATCCCATAGCAGACAGCTCAGCAAGAACCATTGGGAAAGGACTTGCCCTTTATAGCACTGAAAATTCATCTTTTGGAAATTGCGCCCCAAGTAGAGAATCTTCATGAAAAAGTACATAAAATAAAAACCAAAACTACAAAAAATTTCACATTGTTTTAACAAATCTTGGTTGCCTTTGCCAAGAGCTCAGTGCAATCTCAAAATGCATTGGTGATCCAGAAAACCAAGGAAATGCTAGGCTGTGTTCAAAAAGAGGGAATAATATTGAAAATGCATAATGAAATAATGGAATTACAGAACTGTATGATACACTTTTACTTGGAATAATGTTCCCTATTCTGACCTCCCTGCCTTGGAATGCAGACACGGGAAAGGTCTAGGGGAGGGCAGAGGAAATTATTAAGGGCATGGAAAGACGTCCATGCAAAGAGAGATTAGAAAGATCACGGCCACATAATTTAGAGCTGACATGAATAAGAGAAGCCATCATAGAGATATAGAAAATAATTTGCCTTTTTTTTTCTGGTTTGCAGAGCTTTTGTGAGCTCAGCCTGCACTGGTTTTCCTTCAGACCCACACATGAATCAGATGTGCTTGACAAACAGGAAAACAAGCATGATCAAGCTGGAGCACATATTCCAAGAGCCAGGAGTGGAGAATATTATTTGAGATTCCAAATTAGTCCCTTAAAGAAATGTCCTTCTGGTACTGGATGGAACAACCTTTGGATAAAGGAGGAATCTCTCAGGAATAGGATCACAGGATCCTTAAGTTGGGAAAAGACACCCAAGAACATCAAGTCCCACCCTCAACTGAAACACACCATTAAACCCTATAATGAAGTGCCACATCTACTCATTTCTTAAACAATTCCAGGGATGGTGACCCCACCATTTCCCTGAGGACCCAGTTCTATCAAGGTAGGCATTGGACTCTGCTCCCAGGGAACAAGGGACAGGACAAGGGGAAGAAGCCTCAGACTGTGCCAGGGGAGGTTCAGGTTGGATATTAGGAAAAACTTCTCCCCAACAGCACTCTCCAGCCCTGGCACAGCTGCCCAGGGCAGTGGTAGAGTACCCATCCCTGGAGGGATTCAAAATCCATGTGGATGTGGCATTTGTGAAAAAGTGCTGGTCCTGGGCTTGGAAGTGCTGTGAGAATGGTTTGACTCCATGGTCTTTGAGAGCTTTTCTGAGCTAAATAACTCTGATTTTAAGAAATTGTCTCTTAGCAGAGTGAGAGAGTTTTGTATAAATACGATTTCAAGTACGGTGTTCTAAAGAGAATGTGAATTTTGGAGAGGTGCAAAGCGGCTCATACTCCTGAACATTTGTCCATTTCTTCCAGCTCTTGGTCTAATAAAAGGTTATTGAGGTCTCTCTATAGAAAGTCTCTCTTTTCAAGAAGAAGCACTTCTGACACTCACGATACTGTCCAGACTCAAAACCTTTCAAACTGTAGTCTTAGACAAAGACTTCCATCCATGGGCCAGAAGTGAAAGGGGAATAAAACCCCAAACCAGCACACAACAAAAGTATGAAGAATGCAGACAACAGAGGTGAATGGAAGACTGGTCCAAATTAAATGATGAGACCGCAGATGGACCCGACAGACACAAATACCTCATTTAACCTCAAGGTAACAATGAGTTGCCAGGGACAGAAATGACAGAAATGACAGAAAGATCAGCTGGGTGCCAAGTGTTTTGTTCTCAAATTCGCTGAGGAGCAGAGAGCTCCACAGCACTTGACAGAATGGTTTCTATCCACTTCAGGTCCTGCCAGAATTAAAAAGTCAAGGACTTTTTGACCTTTCTGAATAGTTGATGGGTGTATGCAGGTCTGAACACAGGGTACAGTTTCTCAAGGCATCTTGTTCCCTTGTAGTAAAAAATTCAGATTTTGATGTCACCAAGTAATGACGGGGAAATAATGAAAGGCCTTGGAATGAGGCAGATGTACAGACCTGTGTGGTATCTAGAAACATCCTCTGGGATCCTCAGGGGAATTTTGCAGCAAAGCCTGGGGCAGAAGGATCTCAGCCAGGCCCTCTGGACAAGCTGGAGCACACATGGTCTTTAAGGATTGGTTGGTATTACCTTACCAATGCAAGCTCCAAGCAATTTAGGAGACCATCAAGGAATGTCACAGCAGTCTCACCACTGAAATACAGACCTTTCTCAACAGCTTAAAGAAAGATACATCAAATTGAATGGATTCTCCCCTAAAGGAGGAGCGAACTTGCTGAAATATTTGTTGCAATAGGGTAAAGACATAATTGAATTCACAGAATTCACAGAATCACTGGG
>VWYI01045493.1:0-68106 GCA_013399455.1 Anthoscopus minutus
TAGTAGTATGTACACAGGTAACATATCTCTCATTGTGTTAAGCCTCTGTAAAAATATATATATAGTGCTTTGAGGCTTTATTCTTTTGCTTGCCTAATACAGGTGTAACTCACTAATAAGGAGTGTGAAAGCACTGAATAGTCGTCTGATTATAATAATAGTTTTGAATTTCCCCTCGTGTCTTTTAGGTACTATGTGATTTTCTGAGTCTTTCAAATAAGACAGCTTTCAGATATTTGTAGTATAAGGCCCTTAGCATGTAGACACTTATTCATATAGTTGCAGTAGTGAGTTGCACTGCACTCAGCTAAAATACTATATGACTAATGGTAGTTGTGTCTCCAAGAATGAAATTCATCTGATCGATAATAAAAGGCTGTGTCTAATTTAATCTAGATAATTAGCAAATTAATATAATTTGATTTATCCACCAAACAAGTCAGACTGTGCCCCAAAATTGCATCTTTCCATCAGCAAACAACATGCCTAAGGCAACCAGTTCAGCAGTAGACATCATTATGGTAAATTGGAAGTCAGACAAGGTGAATCTTCAAGCTAAATATCTGCAAAGTCAGGTTATAGCTTGTGGGAAGCAGGTCTCCATCACAAACCGTTCAAGTACATGGGAATCCTATTGTAGCTTGTAAAGGAAAAATAAATATATTCAATACAGTATTGCAACCCAAGCAGAAACAAGATGAGTGTTTTTATGGGCTATACAGGTATGAAAGAGTACGGTGACACTCTGAGACATTCATTCTTTGTCATCAGCCTTTCTTAAATAGGTGGACTTCAAATAATTGCAGTTTTAAAAATTATGTTCTCAACAGCAAAATTCATGCTGTGTTCCTAGATCTAAAATAGAAGAGTGTTGTGCTTTGGTGGTATTATGTGTCAGGAAAAATGACATCTAGTCTCCATTTCCTATATTGCTAAAGTGTTCCAAACCGTGGGTAGCATCTGGGGAAAGCTGCTTGTGAATTCCTTTCCTTACCATGCTATTCCCTCCGAAGTCATGCAGACACAGGCTTGAATAGTTCCATATTCCATATTGAAAGTAAAACCAGCAAAGACTGGAGTCTTGTTTGTCCAGTAAAAGTCTCATTTAGAAAAGAACTTTACAACATGATCTCTGCAGCTAGAGGACACCTTATTTCAACTAGAATGCCTGAGGAGTCCATTCTCATTACTTATACCCAGGAATATATTAATTATTCTTAAGCATGGCTATTAGAAGCATTAGCACATCAATATAAAGCAAAGAAAAAGGTGGTTTATAGTGTGCAAAAGGAGCAAGGCAATATTTTGCTGCCTAAACTATTATGCTTGCATTTATACTTTGGGTCAGAATCCATCATCACACATCAATGCATGCCAGGTCGTGTAAGAAGGAAGCCCTGCTCTGACTGGCAGCCATAGCATGGATCAAAAGACCAGAGTGATTTGGTTTAAGATGAATAAGCATGTCAGCCACAGCATTTTATGTAAAACAGAACTTGTGAAGTTTTGCAATCAGGTAGACACCAGAGAGGAATTACAATAATCCATGTGGAGGTGACAGCATAGATTAATATTTTAGTTGTGGCCTGAGAAAATGCTGTCTATCCCCAACCCAGCAACAGCAGGCACATAGGTGTGTAAAAGGTGTAGGGTGGATGGCATGTAAATGGCTGCTGAAGAGCACAAAGAGTAAGGTGACTATGATTATCTTTGGCAAGGGATACAGGGGAATAATATAAAAAATGTGTCTACAGACAACTCAAGGCATCCATTAAAGTACTTACATGTGTCTTTTATCTCCATAGTATGTGAAACACCTTTTTACCTTTATCTGAAGTCCCTTACTCAACGCATTTAAACTGGCAATTTGAGCTACATCCAGGAGAGCTGGAAAACTCCAGCCAGTGCCTGGAAAGAGAAAGGACCCCTGCTACATGCAGCACAGGGCTGCAAAAGCTGTTAGCTTCTGAAATACTCCTGAGAGGAATTTTCTTTTTCATATATGGATTAATACCGTGTTCTAATAACTTTCTAAGTTCTCACTTCTTTGCAGAAAGATTACCATCAACTAAAGGAGATGCAGCAAAATCACTGGTGTGCAACATGGCCACCTACTTAGAAATGGAAAGTCACAGTGAGAGTGTGGTAAGCCAGTGAACTCGGACTGAAGTGGCTAAGAATAACGTATGAATAATATAGAAATGATTAAAATATTTAACATTCCACCTTAAATGTTTGCACTTAAGGAAACATTTGTACAAGACTGGCAGCTCTGGTTAGGCATCCCACCTTCCAGTGAGAGAAATGGTACTCTATGCTGCTTGAGGGGCATTTATTTTGGGTGTGGTTTTAAAATGCAAAGCTTATGTTAAATGTATATACTGATGCTACTGTGCTTCACTTTGTATGAGCAAGGATTTGCTGAGTCAATAAATCAAATTATATTTCCTCAGTGAATTACTGTCCATGCTGGACATGGTGTGAGTCCACTTTAAAACATATAGACATATATGTAATTCAAAATATATAGACATATAGATGTCATTGTCCTCTGTCTTGCTACTCTTCTCTGGGTATCAGATTTGAAATTGGCTTATGAAGTTTTTCAGAACTTTATCAGAAGCTGCATTACATTTAAGTAAGTTTATCACTCCCCTGTTTCTTCCTGATTTTGCTAATGAAACGTTATAAACGCCCCTACGATTCTGTCTGACTCAGAGAAGCAAATAACAGAAGGTTTTCCCTTGCATTTTTGTGGCTCAGGACACTTTAAATGCTGCTAGGCTGTGTAGGAGCTGCTTAAGCTTCTCACTCTCCAAAGGATTAGTCCTACTTTCAAAGAACATTTTGGACAATTGAAGAACGTCATAGTCTTGGCCACCACTTAGGCCATTTATGAGGTTTGTAGTCTGTATTATGTTTACCTTGTTCATAGGCAAGACCTTTGGACTACCACAAAGCCTGTGAAAAAATATTTATCTTTTGCTAGATTTCACTTGGGCTACTGTAAGGGGAAAAAAACCAAATAACATCTAAGTATATCTTTCAAGGCATATTTGTATATAGTCTCCTCTAAGACAAAAGAATCAACAAGACACTTGCAGCAGTGCCATCTGGTGACTCCCTTACAGTTAGCCCTAAAACAGTATTCATTTGCAACAGCTACAAGTTTGCAGCAAAAAGCTACCCACAGGAATCAGGAATGCCTTAGTTTTGATTTTAACCAGTAAAAAACAAATAAATTTCCATACTTGGACACTGTCTGTGATCAGAGAAGTGCTCTGTCTACTTTCTGTATTTACTAACAGCAGCTAAAAGAGTAAGTAATACAAAATTGTAGAACACAGAAATATTAAAATAATACATCATATATTAATATATTCATGTTTGGGGCTACAAAGGAACTAGTTATGCACATTTAAGGAAAACAGTGGCATTAAGGAAAAAACAAAAGATCATGAGTTTAGTGCTCTGTATTTAAAACTCTGGAGAAATTAGATAATTCTTGAATTAGCACTTACATTGTACCATTCTTTTGAAAGGGAAACTGTGATGATCCAGGTAACTTAAAACCAGTAAGCATCACAAAAAAGCCAGGGAAAATTAATGGAAAAGCTAATAAGCTGATGAGGGATTCAATTAATATAGAACTGAAGGAATGAATGTAATTAATGATGGTCAACATGGTTTTGTAGAAAATAGGTCTTGTTAAATAAAACTTACTTCATTCTTTGATGGGATTATTAATTTGGTTTATAATCAAGTCACTACTCTATCTGTAATTGCATGCTTTTGGACTTTCATGGGAGTTCTGACTTTAGAAAACATGACAGCCTTATATTTTTTCAATGGCTTATACAGTCTTAATAAAAACTTATTTTATGGGCTTCAGGAATGGGTAAATCTTCCAAAAATCAGTATTCAAAAGCAAAGACAATGTTGAGACTTGATTTTGATAAGGAAAGGGCATATAAACAAGCACACATTGTGGCATATTGTATAATTCAAGATCAAACACAAGCAGAAGCAACCATCCTGATTTTTGCAGGGTGCTACAAGGTTCTGTAGCTGAGCTGATGCTTTGCCATGGATAACCTGGAACTAAATGGCGAAATTTTGGCTGGTATGATTTGTAATTTACAAAAAAGCTGGCAGAGTGGTAAATGTAAAGAGAAGGCAGACAGAAAGAGGGTTTTGAACTGTTCAGTAAGGTGGACTAATTCAATTGAAAGTCATTTTAATGCAGATATATGGAAAGCTAAGGAACTGGCAACAAGTTGGGCCATCCATGAAAGGTGGAAGATCAACTTCTGTGAAACAGTCCAGAAAGGACTTAAAGGGTTGCTGAGGACGCATTAAGCAAAAGGAATTGTGTGATAGTGGAGCAAATCAGATCGATCTTATCTCTACACCACACCATAGGTGAGATTGCTATCACACTGAAGGGAAGGGGAAAACCCCACAGGTTGCAAAGAAGACCAGAATGAGTACTGGAGAGAAAAAGGAAAATGTTTTACAGAAAGAAAAAAAGCCTTTCAATTTATCAAAAGGAAGATAGAGTGGTGACTTGATTATAATAGCTCCCTCAGGAGAAAATCCCACACACTAGAGGATTCTTTAGTTAAGAAGGAATAAGCATAACAAGCAGCTGTGTACTGAGCTTGAGCCAGATAAATTAAAACAAGAAATAAGGCATACAAAGTTTAACAGAGGAGATGATTAACTGTGGAACAAACCAACAAAGGAATCAGTGGATACACTATCTCTATTAATGTCTTCAACTAAAGAATAAATGTCTTGTTGGATATGCTTTATCTAAACACAAGTTATTGAACTCAATAGAGAGGTTGTTGGGTGAAATTCAAAGGCTTGTGAAATACAGGAAGTCAGAGTAGGTGATCTAATGGGAATATTTGCAAAGACTAATCTTAGCCTCAGGATACTAGTCTCCTTGGGTTACCTTTTCAGTCAACAGAGAGTTTCCTTTAGAGAGCAATTCAGAATAACTTTAGTGCTCTCATTGCCCCTCTCCACTGAGAGCTTTCCTCTCTCCAGTGACTGCAGAGAAAAACAGAGGTTAAAGGATAGTTGAAATAATCTGGGGTTTGCTTTTCTTTTTCTACAAAAATACCACCACCATAAAGTATAAAACTGCAATTTTATTAAATATTTGGGAAAGGGCTGAGTGGGTGTGGGGAGTACTGGGACCGAGATGGGGACAGGTCTCTTTTCACTCATTAACCCTTGAAAAGCAAATCTGATTATACTGGGAGCTACACCTTGCTCCTGAAAGATTATAATCTTTGGGGAAAGGCTGAAGATTAATATGGTGCTTCTATCTTAAGATCCCCTTAAATATCCTCCTTTAGGAAATCTCCAACTTGCCTCCATTCTGCTCTCATTTTGGAGAACAAAGAAAATAATGAGATTCAGAAACATATTTGGTGGACAGAAATTACCTCCTCACCAGAGGGCAGGTGGGAGTATTCGACCTACTTCTAACTTCTATTTTCACTGCTGGGAATGGTAGGAGTTGTCTTAATTCTTATGTAATCTACCACACCTGGTGTTTATTTTAAACTGTGATGCTGCTATGGTATGGGTCCATTCATTGGTATATCCTCAGCAGGGGAGGTATATCTTCCTACACTAGCTAGTTTTTGTGGCACCCTTACCTTGAGTGTGCCATCTTGTCTTAAAACACTGCAGATTGCTGAGCAACTGCCAAAAAGTACTAAAACACACACACACACAAAAAAAAAAGCCAAAGTGTCTATGAACTACAATGGGTGACAGGACTTCCTTCCTTCACTGCAATTTCTAGAACAGTTTGTATAAATTCTAATACTCTGAATGAAAGGGAAAAGATGCCACTACCCATTTGCTATGCTGAAAATTTTCTCTTCTGGCCATTTTAGTACTGCTATAGCCCTTCTTAGTAAAATTTAAATACAAAAAATACAAAATGTTAAGTTGTTAAACCTCAATTCTCTCTCTTGTGAGCCCAAGTCATGCAATCAATAGCACACTTTTTTTATTCTTCCTTCTACTGTTTAAAATGTTTTTTAAATAAATCAAAAGGTTAAATTGCACCAGTCCTTCATTAAACTGGAAATTGATCCTAAAATACTATTTATTAGATCCATACAAAACTAATAGAGGTATACTTTCCAATGCTGCCTCAGTGGTTGCAAATGTTTGCCTGCCATCTAGTGGAATATGCAACAGTTTCTAGTCATGTTTCTATTTATTCTCCTACTTTGTGTTTTACAAATATTAAAAGGGCTTAAAATTATTGACATAAACACAAAGAACATGTATGATAACGGTACCCTCTTAATAAAATTATTAAGCAGCAAACTTTAATTGTTGCACAGACAAAACAGTCACTTTTGTGGATATCAAGGTATGTAACACAAATCAAGTTCTGTCTGCTGATCATCCAAGAAATTGGGACAGATAAAGCCAAGTAAGTTGAAATTAGGGAAAAGCATTGCCTGTGGGTTTTTCCCCTAGAGATTTTTTGCTAAAACTAAAAACAGATGCCAAATGTGATGGACACATCACAGGACAGTAATAACAAAACACAAATAAAAGATTTACTTTAGAAGAATGAAGGATATCTCTGATATTTATATGATCTCTCTACAAACAGACATACATACATACATACACTGACATACATATACCAATGCATTGGATACCTACACTACACAATGCAGAAGTATTTTAGGGATACCTAAACAAAGAAGTTTGTGCACCAGGCCACAGAGCAGATTTTAACATGCAGGACACTGCACAACTCTACTTTCTCTGATAGTTGTGCACATATGATGACCAATCAAAACATTTCTATCAAAACCATTTCTAGATGAAAAGGCAGTCTCCAAGAAAACTATTATTGAGTAGTGCCTGATTATCTTGAAATATTGTAGAAAAAACTACTGAGAAATTGAAAAACATTGAAGTCTGACCCTCTCTAATGAGAGAATTGAGGGGAGAGAGGAAAATAATGAATTGTGGCAGATGTAGTTGTCAGAAAACCTAACTCACAGAAGATAAATGGAAGCACAAGGCATAGAATGACAAATTATAAAACTACACTGAAGGAAATCTTTGGAGTTTTAATAAAATAATTTTCCTTTTTATTTTAATTATCATTACTTTTTAATATTTAGATGAAGAAAAACAACCTATTTTAAGTAGAGTGTCCTTGTATGTGAAAACGAAAGGATTTTCCCAAACAAAATCATGTCTTTATTTACCCCATCCAGCCACAGTTAAGATGAACAAAATCCATATTCATGTGCTCTATTGCTATTTTCACTAACTTTCATAAAACTTCACAGGGTCAGTGCAGAATCTGGCCCAA
The DNA here is from genome assembly GCA_013399455.1 of Anthoscopus minutus. NCBI lineage: Eukaryota > Metazoa > Chordata > Aves > Passeriformes > Paridae > Anthoscopus > Anthoscopus minutus. The sequence continues at coordinate 7,373 of VWYI01045493.1, forward strand.
CATGTCTAAAAATGGAACAGCTGCTGTGAAGTCATCTAATGAGAGCAGACACTGATGGACAAAGACTGGTGGCTTTAATACTATTATCGTGCTTACCAGTGAAATGCATAGCTTGAAATACCATGCTAAAAATGCAGGCCAGATTATCAGTCTGTGTATGCACCAGTTATTTTTCTGCCTTCAATGAGTGCAATCATCATGGCATGTAAGAATAAATAGCTAAGCATGTACCTTGAGTGGTTCCTGTGCCTATGACAGGTTTTACCTGAAGTGAAGCTAAACAAAACATTCCTTTTTGAATTAGAAAAGCACCTGCTTTGAAAACAGCCAGTTTTTCTTTAGTCTGTATCTCTATATATTCAATATCTTACACAATTCAGAGTGTATCCTGAACTCTGCCTAAAAGAATAGCAAGGCTCCTCTTTACATGTCCTAGGAAATGATTGTCCAGATGTTTTGCATCTTTACTTCAAAATGTTCAAGACCAGTGTACAATTCTTCTTTGAAGCTCTCCTTCAATCTTATATATGCCAGAGCACTGTATTTGCAAATTTTTAATATTTTTCCTTAACACTTATCTTGCAGCACTTGTGTACCACAAAGCCTCAGTATTTACATGCATTTTATTTCAACATCCTGGGGTTTTCACACATGTGAATCCCAAACAGTAAATAACTACCTGCTGCTCACTATAGGCTTTGAATTCAACACAAGTTCACAGGTCACAGGAATGAGACTATTTCTCCATCCTTGATTAGCTGTCCCCTCACAAAATTATAATTAATACTGTTCATAACCATTTGCCTCTGTAAACTGGCTTGGGAGCAAAACCAGGGTGTGTGCCAAGCACCTTTCTAAGACGAAATGTCATGAAGAGTTTTTCCAGTAGTCCAGGAAAGTGGAACAGAGTGAGAGCTGATAACTCAGCTCCTGCCAGTCACATCCTCCTGCACAGGCAGCAGTGCAGGAGGGGTTGGTAGCCTTATTGTCTTACCAGGTTCAAGGCCAAAAGCCAAAGCAACATGACCACCTAAGTCTCTCTTTCCTCTACCTCCTGTCCACTAAATAGGAAAATAACTGTTGGTATTGTCAAACACAGTAATTTGTATCTGGTGCACAAATAAAGTAATAAATTCCAGCTAGGATATCCCTCAGCCTCTTCACCATCCTGAGGCCTCTCTCCCTCCCACCATACTGGGTGCTTCCTTGGATAACCACAGTCCAGCCTAGAATCATCATCTTCACTCCTTCATTCTCCATCTCCTTCACTGAAAGTTAAATTTGAGCATTAAACTCCCACTCACCCACATAATGACACTACTAAGCCCTTTCAGAGATCCATTTCCATGAGCTGGCCTCTTCTTACATGTAAAAATTGGATGCGAAAAAATATTTATAAAGTGATAATAAAAGTGCCTATACTCAATATATTCCAGATTTCCAGTGTAGATAATTAATAGTTGTGGTGTTCGGGTTTTTTTGATCAGGTAACATTTAAATATCTTGGAAACCACGCTTCCATTTATCTTACTGACAGAAACATCTCTGATAGTCATCCTAAATATCCCTTATTTTCTTCACATTACTTAGAGCTGTTTTAGACTGCCCTTCACAGACCCTGCAGTCAAAAGGAACTTCTACACCCTGGAGAAAGGTATTGTATACTTTGCCCCAGAAACTGGGTTAAAGCATGTCTTTTAGAAGTATTTTTAATTACACTTTTAACAACATTAAGCAGCAGCCAGTTGTCATTTCCCTAACATGCCATGTCAGTTTACTTACTTTAATTCCTGGAAGCTGTGCCTTAAAGTTTGATTTCTCCAATAATACCTACTGAATCTGCTTTTCTCTGTAAGGTTAAAAAAATGCACGCACGATGTTCAAGGGCGCAACTAGGGTCATTATGTCTCTCCTCAGCTTCTCTTTGAGAAAAAGTGCTCTGAGACCTCTTCAGGCTTGCTCTCCCATACCAAAAGTTTTCTGGCTTCATTTAAATTATCCCCGTGCTTTCTTGAAGTCTAAACAGTGGATCTGGAAACAGTAAATAGACAGCGCTATGGTTTTACTCCATTATTTCTACTTGATGAAGTATTTTCTGTAATAGCCATTTGCTCTCATTCGGTCTCTTGTTACTTGACTTTTTTTAGCTTTCATTCTTTGTTGATAAAATCCCGAATTTACCAGTTGGATGTTTGCTGTTGATGTGAGGTAGCTGGTCTGCAATGCTCTGTCCTTACCCTCACTTTTAAAGGTTGCAATTACTTTGACATACCTTTCATTCTTTGAAATTCTTCTTTTCAAACTTTAATTAAACAGTAATATTTGTGACTCAGAGTTGAATCTTCAAAGTAAAGTAATCTGCCCAAGTCCCTAGCTCAGATCACACATAACAATGTATAGCCCCTCTGTTCAGCATCTGATCTCTTTCAAGCAGGTTGTGTACAGCCATACTACATCATAGGTCACTGCTGGGTCTCAGGTTATTGCCATTTTTTGTGCCTTTTAATTTAAAGTACATTCAAATAATAAGGACTTCAATGTTTCTACGGCATGAAACAACAGATGAATGTTTGAAGGTGGAAAGCGTTGGGGAAGAACAGAAGGCTCTGGTATGCAGCCCACTGGGAGCTGTCACTGGAATAATATAGTGTGCCTGCAACAGCACACAAGTTAAAACTCAGAAGAAACCAGTTGTTTGAATCAAAAAGCAAATCCAGGATTGAACCAGTATTTGCTCAGAATCAAAAAGCAAATCCAGGATTGAACCAGTATTTGCTCACCTAGAGAGCAGCAGGTGGGAAAGAACATTTGGGATCCTGATAATTATCAAGCACGCCATATTCTCTGCAGGACTCGATTCACAATTGTGCTTAAACTCTCACAGTGAGAGTTGCTGGATGTGACGCTGAAGACACATGGTGTAAGAATGATGCATTTTACTCACAATCATGGAAAAGGAATGAAAACAAATGGTCAGCTCCTACCCTAGGCCATCAGTTGTCCTTTGCAGTCCTTGATACATTGTATGCTGCACGAATTGCTTATCATTAATTGCAAAAAAGGGATAAAGCAACAAAATTTCTAAATGATAAAATTAGTGATGGACAGCAAGACTACTAGCAAACTGTGATGAACTGGAGAAACACATGGAAGACTCATTAGGAAAAAGCGGTAGATGCAGTTCAGCACAAACAAATAAATTACACACATGGATATAAATAACCAGTTTCCACATATAAAAAATAACCTCTGAGCTTATCACTCTACTAATGAATGAGATCCTGAAGTTACCACAGATGATGAAAACAGCTCAATATTCAGATCACATTAAAAAAGCAAATCAAATACTAGGAAGTACTGAAAAAGGAATAAAAAACAACAAAGTAATCAAGCAGACCATTACTTAGCTGCATGGCTAATGTTGTGTACAGTTTTGGTTTCCTTCTCAGAAAATAAGAGACCCAGAAAAGTTTCAAAGGGCAGTAAATACAGAAGCCATTCTATGCTTTTGGTCACTCAAATGCTAATACATTTCAGTTCAGAAGATGAAATTTAAAGGTGACTTACATATCTGCAGAACAAGGCACGGCAGATAAAAGTTTACTATGTAAGGGACATGAAATTAAACTAGTGAAAATCACGCTAAAAATAAACAAGAAGTGGCAATTCTTTATGCAACAGACATCACTTGATAAAGACTGCCATTATTCAGGAAGCATATATAGTCCAAAGGAAACTAGACAACCATTGGAAAAAACAGCACTGAGAATTACTAAATAGACAAACCATATGATGTTCAGGAAAGCCTGGTATAGAAGGCATTTAGAAGCCAGGAGAACACAGAATAAAAGCAACCAAATGTGCTTGCATTGTTCTTATCCTTCCTCAGACAGCTGCCTTTGACTACAAAATAAGCTATTGTGTTAGAAAAAAACAAGTTTGGTCAGGACCTGCATAGATATTCCTATGTTTATCTTCTCCAGAGTTCCAGAGCATGTAAGTAAAGCGCACAGAGGAAAAAAGCACATGCTGTTTGCTCAGCTTCTTGGATAAATGTAGTAGAAGGTGATGTGTGTTACAAATGCACACAAGACTTCTCAGTTACCAGTGCCAAGCCTCAGCAATCACATTCACATAGTGGGATGCTATTGAAGATAGACTTACCTTGCAGCACAAATATTTCCAGTATGAAACTTCCTACTAGAGGGATTTTCTACTTCTCACCAGGAAGAAGAAAAAAACTACTTACTGTATTTGTTATGATGGTACCCCAAACCAAAAGCAGTCAGGAATTCTCTCACACTACTTTAAGAAACAACACATTCTCCCTTTAGTACATTAAGTAAGCAATGTTACCATTTAGTTCCACGTAATAATGAAAATAATGCACTTTTGGTTTTATAGACATGAAATAAGGGGTTTGTATGCCAAATACATGCATTTCTTCTCTAATTCTGCAGGACAAATGGCTTACCAGGAAATGTCTAAATGCATAAAAGCTGTAAGCTTACCAATGGTAAAATGGGTGATGCAATTTACTGGACAGTTCCAGAATTAAATATAATTGTATAAATTATGTATAAATTGTGAAATTGGAGTTGCAATATGGTTTTAAGCATTTCAAGGACATTAAATCCAAACCAAAACCAAGATACCAAGTTAGAAAAAACCCTGGAAATACATAAAACTAATCAATAGAGTGACATTCAGTCATCAGACTTCCTGTATTACCTAAAGATGTGCAGGAAAAGAACATGCAGCAGCAGAAACATATAAAGTTCCATTATTATTTTGGGCACATTTGCTACAGTTCACAGAAATTTTCAGAGTTTAAGTTACACAGGGAAATTTCATAGACTGAGATGTGCCTCCTGAGACCAGTAAGAGTGCTCCCCTAATCTTTACTCATTTTGACATGNGCAGGACAGGGGAGTGAGGGCCACAAACGGAGAGGAAGAAGAAGAAGCAGAAGCAGAAGGAACAGCCGCTCCGTCTGGATGATGGCAAAAACCTCTTCCCCCAGCAGAAACAGCTCCGAGAGTGTCTGTGTTGCCCTCCCAGAAGGACCCAAAACCAAAAACTGCTCCCTCCCCAGTGCCCCCGGGGCTCAGCCGATCCTTTTGTCTTTTAAAGTACCGATGATGTGCCAGCCATCAAGGCTTTCTCTCTCAGCTAAATGGGAAAAATTCTAACAGCTAAGAAACGAAAAAAAAAACAAACATGCAACCCCCAACAGACATGTAGTACTGAGTCTAGAGAAAATGAAGTAAGATAGCAAACTGCTCATTTGTGCTGATCTGACCTAAATTTTCATAATATTTTACTAAATTTTCAGATTTCTTAAGATAAATTTCATTGTTGGTAACTTTTCATAGTAAATATTCAAGTTATGAGCATTTAAAGTCCTTTGTAAATAGATGCTATGAGTGTGCAACATGAAATGACATAAAAATTCCCTGGTTTGGTTATTTACAGCACCTTCCCAGAACGACATTTTGGCCAGGCTAAATGAAATAAAGGTGAGTGATTCAGTACAATGAAAATATTTTTCTATTCTCTTTGTCAGCAATATGAAGTATTTAGCTTACTTCACTACTTTTTGTAGAGCTATGATCCAGACTGTATATAATGCAAGCTCTTCAAGTAAAAAGAACTTTTTATCTCTGCACAAATATAACTTTTGGCTTAACTAAGATTCCAGGCTCATTTCCAAAGGTGCTTTGCCTTGTTAACCCTGCAGGTTGCTTTAGGTCCCATTAGCGCTACGCTTTGAAAACAGCGTAACAAAATATCAGAAAGCCTTTAACAAAACGCCAAAAACTTACATAGCAGCAGGTGAAGAACACACAAGACACCATTTTCTTACAAAGTAGAATGTGTACACTGGACATTAACACTTCTTTTGGCATCCGTGAAGGCTTCCAGTGCTAAATGAGAACACATTCCTGTACCAAGCAGCTATTTAAGATTTACTGATACTCATCAACCAAATCAGATGCTTCTCATGTATGCACTGACTGTTGTACTGCAGTAACAATATAGCCCTAATATATCTACATCCTGCAGTCAGAAGAAGTGTAACAAATGTAGCATCTGCTCTCAGTGAAACATTCCAAGTCATCTAGAATTTAAATTTACATACATATCTACATGGATAGGTGAAGAACCTTTGTTATCTAAGTTAAACACTTTTCCCAGCAATTTGAATCAAAATCAAAAGCACAAGTCATTACCTACATTATTTTAAAAAATCTTTATTTATTACTTTTAGCTTGAGACTTAAGTTACTGTCCTTACTCTAAAATAAAGTCAGTATGGGCTTTATCACTATCTGGCAAGACTAAAATTGCACATGTAGTTTTTCATCAAAGGAAAATATAAAACCCATGATATATTACCACTTCTAAAGAATGCATTAACAAAGCTACACTCATTAGAACAAGATTTGTTGGTACACACCAGTAAATTCAACAAATGTACAATATCTGATGTGATTTTAAATGTACAGGATGCCAAAGAAGAGAAATTGCACTATGTTCAGAAACAGTTCACAAAAATACCAATGAATAATATTACTAGTGAACTTTTAAAAAACTTTTCAATTCTTTTGAAAAGTATTACAGAAGTACTCTGAAAGTTTGGCATACACTTATTTCTCCTTTTTTTCTAAATAATGGCAATCCTCAGCTCCTGGTAAGTTTAACCTGGCATTCTTCTCAGGCAGAGATCCTTCCCATGTCAGCCTGTCATATTTTCAGCAGCCTAGAAACAGAAAAAAAATTATTTCAGTCGCCAAAAGAGACATCATGTATATTAAATGTACTTTTCTTGTGACTTTTTTAATTTACCTAGAGAACTTTAGGGTTTTAAAAAAAAAGCTACTTAGCAAATTTTTTCTAATGAACACTACTATTTCCTAAAATAATAATGCTGTCAACTGACATTACCCTTTACTAAAAAGAGTCACTGCTGTTTGCTTGCATTACATCCCATATCTGAGCAGCTTTTATCTTGTACATCTTACCCAAATACTTTCAAGAAAGGCTTAAATGCATAAATATAGTTACTACTGGAGTCTACTTCATATAATTTATTGTAATTATTACCCCATCCATACAGATAAGTTACTGACACAAAACTCATAAGAATGATGCTAATCCTAACTGCATAAATCACACTACCAATTATTTGATCAAGAATATTTGTATTTTTATTGCTCAGTAACTCCAGTCAAGAAGGCACAGTTGTTGAAGACTGATATTGGTAGATTTTAAACCAGTTATGGGACAAACAGGCAAAGGAGAGCAACAGGAATGGGAAACCAGTGAAAGCAATGGAAGAAGTAAAACAGCCCTCAATTATTTATATACACAGTTAAATGTATATGTAAGCACACATTTAAGCACAGACACAAATACAAAATATGCACGAACATAGAAAAATGTTAAGTTAAAAATAAAGTATGCAGTCTTCCAGAATAGAAGCAAGACATAGGTTTCCCCTTTCACTTCTCAAAAATAATGAAATACAAGATGCACTAGTAAATATACTGACTGTGATGTTTAGGTAAACAGCAAAGACTGAAAATTGTTTAAAAGGCAAGTGAGATTTTTTTTTTTAAAAAAACCATGGTTACCCTCTACTAGTTACACAGGTAAATACACATACATGCAAAACCCTATATGTACACACATCACAATATCCCCTATTTCTAGTCTTTGGAAAGGGTCAAATCATAGGTTAAGGGGGGTAAAAGCAGTATGGTAAGATGATGTTAACAAGCTGCATATACCTGTTTAAAAGCACTGCTGCATACTGTTAAATCTGAGGTTGTAGAAATAAGGTGATATTGGTTAAAGGAGAAATCTATTTGTGATATTATGCAGGTAAGGGGAGAAATGGTGACTATAATAAAATTTTGTGAGTATTGGTTGTGGATTTTTTCTTCAGAAGAGTTAGTCTAATTATTTTATTTCTACAAAACATTTTATTTGTACCATTTCCTGCTTCGTGTTGAATTCAGTTGTGTTCATTGCTTCCTTTACTGAGAGTTAATTTCCTTGAATTAAAAATGAGCCGTATCAAAGTACAATTTATAAACTTAAGTATAGCAAGTTGCATGTACATCTGACTTTTAAAAACAAATTTATAAGCTTTTTAAACTAGAGCATTACCTTTAGAGCTTCTGTAGCCTTACGTAGTTCTTTAATAACAGAAGATAATGCTTCTGGATTTATTCCTTGTTCACAAAGCCGCACACAAATAGACAATGTCTCCATATCCAAGCCAGTGTTCAATATTCTTGAAATCTCAAACAGAACTGCAACAGAAAAAATTAAAGCCCTTTAGTCCCTACAGACTATGAAATTTCAATGATCACGATTGTTTGTCATTAACATTTAGATTCTACAATACTTCTACAATGTGACCATGGCAGATGTCCATTGCTGTTTGAACTTCAACAATATGTTCAACTTTCCAGCATAAGCTAAAAGCTACAGCTTCTAACAAACACCATGCTTTCCTAGTTTAGGAGATTTGACACTGGGTTATGGGTTTTAAAAAAGTAAAAAAATTAAGTGAAGAATTCAGCAATTAACATGTCTGGCAATTAGGTAAAATGTAGACTATTAGAACACTGTGCTTTTGGACTGCAGATACTGACGAAGTCCTTTCTAAACTTTAGGTGTTGAGGCAAGTGTCTTTGGAAGAGAGATCTAGCAGTTTCTCTACAACAATTCTGAGCTCTTAATAACTTTGCAAACAACTGCTAAATGTCTGTATCTATCCTAAATAAAATATACACACAGTTACACAGGAACCCTGGGCTCCTAAATCTAAAGATTAGTGCACTTTCCACATCTACCCTCAAAAGCCTTACTTTGTCTTTAAATCCACCTGTTGTCCCTCCTGTCTAAATCATTCCTGCAGAAGTGGAAAGAGGGAAGTTGTTAAATACAGTTACTAGAACTTAGATTCTTTGTCCTTCCCAAAGAAGTCGCTCCCTATCTGCCCAAAATGGTTTTACCATTTTGCAGCATCAGAGGAGCCATAATGAACCTGCTAGTCCTGCCTTCCCTCCAGCAGCAGGTCAGAGCATAAAGATCAGTGGCTGAAATGCTAATTTTTACACCTGCTCAACTCATGAAGGTCTATACTAAAAAGCACTTTTGTAGCAGCAGCTATAACTTCAAGAGAAGGGAAGATGCTGAGAAAATAACAAATTCATAGCACTATCCTCTGAACATTCTCCCTAGCCTCTACTCCCTCATTGGGGCACTTTCAGAGAAAGGCTTCACATTTAACAACCCTCAACAGACTGCCTGGCTGCTTTCTACCCCGGATCTAAGCTTTTGGTACAGACATTTTGTGGAATTGCAGTTTCACACTACACTGAGAAAAAACTCCAAAACATGCCATCTTTGATTCCTCATTGTCAAGCGGAACTTCACTCACCTGCTCACACTTCTCACGGCTTATCAATCTCCAAAGTATTTCCCAGTACCCCTGCTCTCATATTCCCCATCCCACAATAGTACCTAGGTTAGGGTTGGCTTTTTTTTTTCCATATCAGAATCTGTTTTAGTTCTGTAACACTGACTATTGTCCTCAAACCTTTTTCGCTATATTGTAGTTTAGGTTTGTTTTTTGCTTTTGCAGTTTACTTTGGTTTTCTGACATGAGCCACGAACAAGAACAAAATATCGGGGCTCAGATCAGTTCAGCTGCTGCCGCCGACACCGCCAAAGGGCCGGTCCTGCCTCTCTCTCCCGCGCACTTCCAGTCCCCTGCCTTAAATCCAATATGCATTGAGCCAGGTCACGTTGTTTACATTAACCGTTACAAATAACATGGCATCAGAGCAGATACATATATATATATACACATACACACACTGAAAAACCTTTAGCACTCTATGTTAAATATTTAGCTAAAACAAAACCAACAAAAACAAACAAACAAACAAAGAAAAAAAAAAGGAAAAGGCACGTCAGGTCCAAAGACACTGGCTCTGCGGGGGTTGAACTGCTACGTGCTGCATCTTTCGGCAGCCGCGACCCGCGCTCCTCCTCCCAAGAGAGACGCCCGTGTGCACGGCCCTCGGCGAGGCCAGGCGTTCCCCCTCCCTCGCAGCCTACACGTCCCTGTCCCGCGGCTGTCACGCACCGTCCATGGTTTCCCTCACGGCGTTCAGGCTGGCGGCGTTGCTCGCCATGGCGACCCCGCCGGGCCCGGAACAGGAACGCTCCGCGCACGCCCGGGCTCGCCAGCCCCACGTGACGGCCCAGCGCAGAGCGAGCACGGCGGGGGCGGGCTTCCTTTGAATTCGTGCGGCAGCGCCGCTGGCGATTGGCTCGTTCGAGAGAGGGGCAGCCCTACCATTGGCCCGGCGGCGCACACCGCGCTTCGTGATTGGTCAGAGTCCGCAGAGGAGGCGGGGCTACTCAGAGGGCCGCCCGGCGCGGCGGGGGCGGGAGCGGCGCGGCGGAGGCGGCCGGATAACGGTGGCGGGTGCTTGTGCTCGCATCCCCGGCATTCCCGGCATCGCCTCTTCGGCGGCGGGGCCTGGGAGAGCGGCGAGCTGCTCGGCGCGGTGGCACCGTCCCGGGGAGAAGTGTGAGAAGGGGCTCGGCGGGGCGGATTCCCCCGGGGCTCCTGTCCTCTTTGCGGCGGGAGGTGCCCTCTTACCAGAGCCCTGCGAGGGCTGGAGCTGCCCCCGGCCCGTTGAGGCGGAGGGCGGGCGGTTTCAGCCCCCGGGCGTGAGCGGGACCTGCCCGGGGCGTTATTGCTGCCCCTGCCGCTCGGGCAGCACCGCGCGTCCCCCGCCCGCTGCCGGGCTGGCCCCATGTACAGGCGGGACAGGGGGGCCGTTTGGTCTCTCCTGGTGCTCAGCTGGGTTTTTTTGTTTGTTTGTTGGACTTTTGTCTTGTTTGGTTGTTGTTTTGTCCTTGTTTGGGTGCTTGTCTTACCAACTTTATGTCATTAGGTCTAAGCCATAGCTAACTTCGTTTTCGAAATGCTGCTGATGCCTTAAAATGATTAATTATCTCTTCCCAAAGCCTTCAGGGTGGCCCTGAAATGTCAAAAGTGTGATTTCATTGTTTTCCTTAATTTTAATCTCCTTCTTTTTCAGGTATAGCTTAGTGTTATGGGTGATATGGAAGAAGCTAAAATGCAGATAACACCAGAAACTCCAGGAGGAGTTGCAATCCTGAATCCTTTTGAAAGTCCCAGTGATTATTATACTCTTCAGGAGCAGATTGTTTCCAGTCCTTCAGTCTTTAAGTCAACGAAATCCTCATCTGTAAGATCTAGTAGTTAGTTGTGTAACTGTAGAGATAAAGTGCTAATATTTTCAAGTGCATTAAAAAGGATATTTTATTTAGTGTGCTTCAACATAAAGTTCAAACTTAAGAACTTTGACGGCATCTGGAGTTTCTTCTGTTTACAGAACTATGCTTCTTTTAAGTACTAATATTACCACTTGGTCTTCTTCCCTTCCTAAATTTATTTTGTCTTTCGATATTAGTGATTGAGTCCTAAAGCCAACAGAAAGTAGATAAAGACCTGTTATTGGGAGTGATATTCTAATCCTAATTAAAGTGGAGAAAACCAGTTTCTACTTAGATGCTAAGTAGGCTGGTTGCAAATAAAACTTAATTGCACTTACATTGTATGCCTTTTGTGTATTCAAGTGAATGATTTTGTGTATCTATAACTTTTTTTTTAGCTGCAAATACATACTGATTTGCAGTTGAAATTATTTTCTGAAAAGCAGTAGAGATGAAACCGCTAATAAAACTATAAAAGACTCACTTGGTAGATAATTTTCCAAATATATTTGAACAGTGCTTTGTAATTGTCAAATAGAAGGGTGAAGCTGCTTTATTTCTGAATTGGGTTTTGTTGTGCCCTACATACAGTGTTTATGAGGGAGACATCAAAGGATGTCCATGGCATTGCAGCTCTGGTCCTAGAAATGGGAAGTGAAAGGAAGACTGTTATTTGAATAACTTGGGTTAGGATACTGGGTTTTCATAGAACCACAGTTTGGATTGTGGCAATCAAGAGGCAGTTCAAGTTCATCCCAAGTTAGTAGACCTGTCCTTAGAAATTGAGAAGAAACTGACACCTCAGTTTGTGAATATCAGCTGTAACCTTCCATTTAATATTATGTTGTAAATCATTGTAATACTATTACCAGCAGGGTAAGAAGCCTGACTTTTTTTGAAGTAGATCATTTAAATAGAAACACTTCTGATTGTTTTTGACAGAAACTGTGGAAGCTGTGATTATATTGTTCCATTGAGATTTGTCCTGTGGTTTTGTTTTTATTTTTTTTAGAATAGCAAGCATTAAGATGCCCATTTCTTTTTTTAGACACCAGGAAAATTCAGATGGTCTATTGATCAGCTTGCTCTAATAAATCCTGTGGAAATAGACTCGGAAGACATTCGACGCCAAGGAATTTATTTGAGCCATGCTAGGTAACTTACAATGTATTTTTTGCAGCTAACTTAGCTTCAATACAAGAACACTTGTTCATTTGCTTTATTGAAATTTCAGCATAGCGTTAAAGACTTTTTATTCAAATCTTTTGACACAATTTTTTACATGATGTGCATATAATATTTAAATGAGGCTACCTCTGTGTTGCTTCCTTTTAATGTTAAGAGCTGCCAATCCACTTTGATTGCAGTTTGGAAGACAGCCAGGTAAACCCAGTTAGTAGAAGCAAGAAAATGTCTTGCCACTGATATTAATAGGCTATCTCTTCTGCTCCTTGTTACAACACAGCTTATCTTCTCAGAATGCTCCATAGTGAGGCTTCTTTGGTCTGCGGTGCTCCTGCAGATGAGTAGACCTGGGAAAGCTAGCTGGGGAAGCGCCAGTACTCTTTTTCAAAGGCCTAGATCAGACTTAATATGAAGGAGTGGGCACCAGTGCTAGTTACCTGAAGCAGTTTGGGGACTTCATCTCAACTTTTTTCCTTTCTCTGAAAATAACTTGCATGAGGAAAATGGGTGGGTAAAACAGTTTTGGTATTTGGAAATTAGCTTGAGATACAATTTTACACATGGGTGGTAGAGAATGGCATGCCAAGAGGAGGCCTTAATGGTGAATCCTGTTGATTCTCCTGTACATTTCTCAGGTACAAACTTGCACAAAGAACTGCTCCTCATGGCATGAAGTGCTGCAGGAGTAGAATAATAAACCAGTCCTGTCTAGATCAGGCTGCTCAGTTCCATCCGTCTCGAATGTTTCCAGGGATGGGGCATCTACCACCTCTCCAAGCAGCCTGTTGAAGTGTTTCACCACCCTCATAATAAAAAAATACTGTGAAGTAACTTACTGTTTTTAGTGTCTAGCTGAACCTACATCTTTCTTTTTGAATAATAAAAGCTGTAGGACTATAACTGTCCCCAGCTGTATTTGTATTGCCAGGTCTTAATGTTCCCTGTCCTTCCTCTAGTAGCCAGTAGGTTTCAGACTAATGCTTTTTATACATTTTAAAGCCTTGAGCCTTATGTTTTTAGGGAGTTAATGACATTGTTTCTGGAACCTTATTTAAACAAACTAGCTTTAATGGAGATAACTTGGGTGACAATTCCAGTGATGAGTGACATGACCCATAGATACAAACATGCAAACATGTTGTCTCAGTGGGTTCTATCAGTCTGACCCACTATTTCATAATCACTGTGACTTTTTTTTTTTTAAATCTGCTGTGACTAGAAAGAGGCTAGTTTGACTATGTATAGATTTGTTTTGGCCATGCTTGCATGTTTCAGTGCATACATATACATAAATACACAGTGATTGTATGCTTGTTTTTTTTGGTACAATAACTCTGCAAGTGCCTCCATAGATCTGTCACTTTAGCATCATCTAGCCAGATACAATTGAAGGTGGCATGTCCAAACAGTCCAGATATATTTGAAGTCTGATAAGCATAAAAGAGAGAGCTGTGAGAACTTATGTATTTGGCACATCTCTGTGTGCTTGTGTGTCTAATAATGTCTTGTTATCTGACTGATTTCTGAAGTTATTCAAGGGTAATTCAGGTATATGAACTGTGAATGAAAATATTGGGTGATTCAGCTAAGACAGTGATGAACATTTATAGGCTTCAAAAAATTTTACCATAAATTACATTGTCGTAAGTGAAAGCCAGGCTTGAAGGTGACTGTTAGAGGAAATATAGACTCTCACACATCATGAAGTAACTAAAATATTTTTTAAAAAACTAACTTAAAAGCTGCATAAGAAAATATATTCATTGTCAGAAACTGAAGCATGATACTGAATAAACTGACGGACTGGGTATTTGACTAGGGAGAACTCTGGTGGGAAAGTGGGCTGTGTTAAGAATTTGAGTGTGCAAATTCCAGGAGTGTTTTCACTTGCCCTTTAATTCCTTACAGATCAGTTTTTTAGTCTGCTTGGCTTTAAGAGTGCAAGTCTGAATCTTATGCTAACTTTAAAAGTAAAATATAGTCATATTTTATGGAATAGTTTGCAAGATCAATTATTACTGAGTTTTTTCCAGACATGCTGGGTAAACAAAATATTTGATATTATGTACTTTTAAATGATACAAATCTTTTTCAAATCAGCTGAATTGAGAAGTGCACTTATATTTCTTAATTTGCAGTATGAGATTATTGCATGTGAGAGTAAAAACATGATAAGATTTAGGATTTAGTGCAATTTAATTTATGAAGTTTCTCTTGAGCATCCATAAATTATTATATAGCTGGACTTTACATCTTTTCCTACTTATGTGATAGCTTTGATAATTGAGTTGTTTTTCATTTGTTACTTAGAATTGATAAGGAGACAGAAGAAAGAAGGCAAAAAGCTATTGAGGAGGTAATTAAACTTTGTGCTATCAGATACTGGTTTGTCTACAGAAAAGATCCACGTCTTTTACAGGATTTCAAAACCCAGAAGCCTATTATATTTCAGTAAAAAAGTAATTTTGCGCCCTCATCCATTGTAGTTGGAGTCCACACATTCTGTTTCTTCCCCTCTTTCACACACACATGTCAAAAATGCAGATTTTTTTCCTTCTTTTTTCTTGACTAGTGGTAATGTAGCTATAATATAACTCTTATGGTAAACTTAAGGTTAAAAACAATGATTGAGAATTTGGGGGTTTAGGGTAGCTGCTGGAGCAATACTGCATTTGTTGAAATATTGGAGAATTTGTGTGACTTTTTTTTTTATTACTTCCAAAGTCTGCTTAGTTGGATGGAAGCCTTTATTCTGGTAGCTTGTATTTTTCCATCCATTTTTAATTTTATTTTTCACTATTCATTTGGCTAGCAGAGAGGAAAAGTGAAGTGTTTAAAATATTCACTACAAAAATCTTCAGTGTTATTTCAATTTAAAAAATAAATAAGTCTCTGATAGGCAGGTGTATCAATTTCAGTCTCTACAAACAAAAAAATGTTTTATAATTCCATAAAGGAGCTATGTAGTTGACCTGCAACTGAGATGTTCTGTTTTCTAAATTTACTAAAAGGGTATTTCCTCTTTGTGAGGTATAACCTAATGGATTATGCAGCTGAACAGCTTGAAACCCTGTGTCTGATAAAAATTATTCCTTTAATAGTTGTATGTTTCAATCAGTTTTTTCATTTGAGTCTTGCATTTATTTGAGAACAGGATTTGCCATGTGTTTCTTGAAGCTTTGTAATAGTGTTCATCACCTCAGCATCAGGGGTTTCTCAGTGCAGCTGTAATGATAGATAGAGTTTCTGAATCACAGAAAAAGACAGAAGTGCCTGTACTCAAAAGTGTTTTACCACTAACCAGTTTAGCCAAATACACCAACACTAATAATGTTGCCAAAAAGCCTTTGTTTATCACTTTTACTGCAGTGGCTGTCACTTCTGTGAAATAGCTCAACTGTCAAAAAAATCTTAACAAACTGAAAATGTAGAAATAATTATTTTTAAACTACTATGCAAGAAGCATGATAGTGACAATTCAATTTTTAAAATGAGTAATTATTGTTATATGAAACTTGTATAGTTTTTATTCTGCAGATTTGAAATATCCGAGGTGCTATGTGTCATAAAGAACATAGGGGTGTTCAAATCAAACTGTTTTTTTCTTTAACCTCTTTGGGCCTAAAATAATGAAATGTTCTACTTTTTTTTCTTGTTCAGGGTACTAGTCTAAATTTAAGTTGAAAATTTTAAAAAGTGCTGAGATGGTTTGTTTTTATTCTACTCCAGTTTTTCACAAAAAAACTCATAGTTCCTTCTCCTTGGACTGAACATGAAAGCAAGCAAGTTTCTCAGTTTAATTCAACTAAATGTAAGTTGCATTTCTGTGCACCCAAAATAATATAGCTTTTGGAGAAGTTTAGCAAGCATAATTTTTTTTAACCTCGGTTTAAATTTTAAGAACCAGTAATAAAATATGGCGCAACTGATCAACTGATTGATTTTCAGCTGTTGTCTCCAAGTGCTTTCTTTGTTTAAAAATTATTTATTAATTGAAAGTCTTATATAATTTTTCCTTTTTGTTATTCTTGGTCTTTGTTCTTAAATTTTTTTACTTTAATAATCTATCTGCAACCATTTTAATTTAGACACATAACTTTGTATCTATAACTATCAACTGTGTTGATACTGGTAATAGCCAAGTCTTCTACTTCACTTTTTTCTTCAGATATATGCCCTTTTCCTCTTACTCTAACTGCTTTCCTCACCATACAGGCATATTGGAATTGGAATTCTGTATTGTTTTACCCTTACTAGCAGCATAAATTCCTGTTGTCATCCTGCTAGCCCACTGCCATTAGTCATGGGGTTTCTAAGTTTTTTTCATTTACGCCACTGTAAGATTGTATTCTTAATGGTATTATTGAAGTTTATATATGACCAACAGAATACGGAACAAATGGATTACGAAATGGAAAATGTGAGCTATAAAGTATTGTTTGCATGCCCTGTTGTTTGATATGAAAGTCTTAAGTAAGTGGGGATTTTTAAAAATGCAGGATTTGGAAAAGGCTAAGCTGTTAAATTTTTTAGCAGGGAGATGTAGTGTCGCAGTTCATGCTATTTTCCGCCGGGAGGGAAGACTTTTTTGCACTAACTTAGTGGATAGCAAGCTTTGTTTATTCTTTCAGATCGGTTACATTTATACTCTTACAGACAACTACTCATTAATAGGCACAACTGGCATTACCTAATTGGCTTACTCTAGAAGCTGTATTAGCATACACTCTGTTTTTCATTCCCAGCCTCTGTTTATCTAACTACAAGCCTTCTGTTATCTCTGACTACTCTGCTCAAGGACATACTGCTTTAGCACAGCTTTTCTATGTCTACATGGCTTTGTTCACGTAGCCATTACTCTCAACAATGTAGCTTGTGGATAGTGTATTTTTAATTGTAAGATGGTCACTTTAAGGGCAGAGAGCATAAGGCATAATCTGAAATCTGGTAAAATGAATGGTGAAAGAAAATGGTCTAGTGTGTTCTTCAGCTGCATAAAAATGGTTAAAGTGTGTCTTCACCTTTTTCCAGGCAGACTTAATTTTCTGGAAATGCGATTTACTTGAATACAGCCTGTTTAGCTGAGCATGAACTAGTTTGTTTTAAATCTCTTATGTAGAGGCAGGAGGAGACAAAGTTTTAGGCAATGTTGATGCTACTTCACTAAGCTTTTTTTGAATACAAACAAGCTATTTCTTGATGGCTGTAATGGTAACCTTTTCTTAACTCCTTTTTAATCTCTTCCAAACATTGATGCAAACATTTTGTTTGGTTGTATTAAGTATTCTAACTTAATGTTGCTACATTTCAAAACTATATGCAGTACATGTTTGAATCTAATTTCTATGTTTTCCAGCCATAGATATAAATAACATTTCTCCGATTGGAAGACAACTGAGCTTGCAGCCTGGGAAGAGCAATGGTGAGTAAAAGGCAATGCTTGAAATTACAAGCTTTCTCTGAAGAAAATGAACCTATTTTTAATGGCTATTTAACTTCAAAAGGAAATTATGTGGTTTTTAGTGTTACTATAGAAATAGTTTTTCTTGAACTGAGTGATAATATTAACTTTAACATCCATTTCTCATAGGAATTTAATTCTATTATACTCTGTTGTATTTTTTCAAGTAAAAAAATAAATCTCCTGTAGACTGTGGAGTGCTTTTTTTCCCAATTCAGTGTCTATACTTTTTCTGGATTAAAAAGTGAATGTCAGCTTCAGATTTACAAGAAAATTACAGGTTTGAAAAACCTTTAATATGTTGGATTGCTTTGGGTAGAGAATCATGATTATTTTCTATGCCAAATAAATATCAGAAATCTTAATATGTCTTTTAAACTGCATCATTTTAGATAAATAGTTACTGGTTTTCCCCAGGGTATTTTGGTTTTTCTGCCATTCTCTTTTGAATCTTTCTTTAGAGACCTCCCTTCTCAGTTCTCCCTTCTCAGTTAACATAAAAGTCTATAGAGAGGCATTCTTAAACTCTTGGGTTTTTATCTCCAAGTCTAGTGTGCTGCATGTAGTGTTGTCAAATCAGAAACGTACTTTAATTAACACTTTTCCTTGTTGCAACTGTAATTTAAATAGTTCAATTGCAGTGCAATTTGAAAGTGAATTTTTGTTTCTACAGCTTTAGTAAAAGGTCGCTGTAAGCTAATTTTGTTGCTTTTATTCATTTCAGCTGCTTGTCAGACAGTACTGTCTTTGCCAGTGGATTTTAATTTAGAGAAAATACTAGGTATGTCTTGGAATATCTAAATTTCATTATGAATGTCAAAATAGAAAACTTGGTTTTGTATTGTTAGCTGGGCTGGTCTTAGGAAATACTGAAAACGAAATGTGTGAATGAAAGTTTCAAGTATGTATTCTAAATAGACAGTTACTACATCTTGCATGGGACACGTGACTTAAATGATATTATTTGAGTGTGGATGGAAAGATAAAAAAGAGGGATATGGAGGACAACTGGATGTTGTTCTGCCTGCAGGTGATTGAGGGGAGACCTCATTGCCTTCTAATATTTCCTCACAGGAAGAGAAGGGGCAGGCATTGATCTTTTTTCTGTGACAGGACCTGTGGGAATGGCCTGAAATTGTGTCAGGGTAGGTTGAGGTTGGATATCAGGAAAACATTCTTCACCCAGAGGGTGGTTGGGCAGTGGAAGAGGCTCCCCAGAGAAATGGTCACAGTGCCAGCCTGGCAGAGTTCGAGAGCATTTAGACAACGCTGTCAGGCACATGGTGTGACTCTTGGGAGGTCCTGTGCAAGGCCAGGAGTTGGACTTCAGTGATCCATCTGTGTCCCTTCCAACTCAGGATGTTCTGTGGTTCTGTGAAACTGGATAACAGTTCTGAATGTCGGAAAGGTAATAAGCAGAAGATAGCCTGTGCCTCTCCCAAACAGAGCAGCAATTTGTCTTAGCAGAGCTGTTGGGTTTACAGATGCCCATCAGGAGTCTCAAAACCCAACCCTGCCTTGAGTAAAGCTTTAACTTGAGTAGAGCTTATAACTCTTTAGTGTACCTGAAGGGTATAAGAAGTTGTGTGGTGGCAAAAAAAGCTATGACTGCCGAGTGAGGAGGCAGGAGTCCAAATTAACTGTCTGGTTTTAAGTGCTACATCAAGCAATTGATGCCACCTTCTGAGGCAAGTGGGCTGGAAGGGCCTGATCTTACAGCTCATAGGTGGGAACAGTGGGTACAGCCAGCTCAGCATTTTGGCTGCATGCTCCTATCCCAGAGCTGAAATTCAGAGCCCTGACTGTGGGCCAGCAAAACAGAACCATATTTATTGCTTTTGGTTTTTGTCTTAAGAAGTGTTTCCATCATTACATAGTTTGGGAGTTCATGAAAATTTTCTCATACAGGGACTATCCAACTAGAATAGAACAAAAGGGAAAATATTAAAATAATCTGGTAAATCTGAGTTTATTTTAATGGGTCTTAGTTTGTGCTTTCCTACTGTAAACGGCTAACTACCTGGACTTCTTCAAGTCTAACCTGGTTTGCCTCTGGAGGTATCATGAAGATCATCAAAGAATATGGGGGACCTGAAAAAGTGTAGGTTTGCTTGGGTAGTAAAATAATCCCTGGTTGATAGCTCATATGTGAGGAATAATACAATTCTGGGGAAAGATCAGTAAGTAGATAGAAGCCAGTATTTTTTTTATTTTTTTTAATTCAGACTTTAGTAATAAACAAACCTTAGTAGACAGAGGTGACTTTTTGTAGGGATGACAAGCAAACCTTTGGGATAAGTGCCTGACCAGATTAATTAGTTGCTGTATAGGTAAGTTAGATGAAATGTTTTAATTTAATTATATATGTCTCTGTGATGGAATGTAATTTTTTTTTCTGCCCCCCACATTTCTAGGTGAATATTTTAGAGCTGATGAATTTGCAGATCAGTCTCAGGAAAATCTGAGCTCTTCATCACTCAGAAGAAAGCTGTTTTTAGAAGAAAATGGGAACGTATCTGCATGTTTGTCCCCTTCTCTGCATACTCCATGTGGTAGTCAGCCACTTGGAGTGCTTTGTTCAATAGAATTATCTCCAGTGCGGTGCAGAAGCCCCCTGGACACATCTAGTTCAGTAAGTAGCCTGTTTTGTGGGCTGGGTGGGATGTACTTTATGAGAAAGTAGGTGTTAGACTAAAACTTTGGGGTTTTTTATTTGTTTTTTTCCTCAAATTCCAAATTCTGAAAAAAATATGTGAACAAATCTTGAAAGAATGTATTTTATTTCTTATATTATTTTAAAATTATTTCTAATTATTTTTATTTCCAATATTTTTATTTCCTTTTATTTCTTTTATTGTATTTCTTTCATTTATTATTTTTATTTAATTGGACTTTTTATTATTTCCAATTATTTTGGTATGCTGCTATTCTTTTGGGAAACATAAATTGTTTTGGGAAACATTATTAAAACATAATGTTTTAATTTTGTTATGAAAAGGAAGTAGGAATTAAAACATACAAAAGACTTGCTGAAAACATGTTAAAACTTTTTTTTTTCATAAAATGTGTCTACAAAAAAAAGTTCTGTTTAAATCCATTAATTGCTGCCTGCAATACCAGTTGATCCGAACATGTGATATAATTATGTTTCCTTCAAATCTCATAAAGTCATTTATAGTGAAAGAAATGACTTGTGGATCTTTGAAGTGCAGTGGTAAATATGCCTTTTTCTTTCCCATTGGGGACAGAGTTTTCAGATGAATAGAATTTATTAGGACACAAAACATAAAGCCCCTTTTTTAAATTAAACAAGATGAACATGTGGACATAGCACAGCTAAAGTGGTTTAGGTGGTATGTTTTCATCTCTTTGGTGATTTGAAGTGCATGGAAAAAACCTACCTACACTAGGATAATGTAGCTTAAAACAAAAGGTAACCTAGTAAAGAATTCCTACAGTATAATTATAGTGCCAGAAGTGATGGGAGGATGAGGGGGTGGGTTTTGGTCTGGTGTTTTTTTGCTGTTGGTTGGGTTTTTTTGTTGTTGGTTGGTTGTTTGCATGATAGTCTTAAGGTCATTCTCTTTTCTTAAACACTATTATATTTGCTGCTGAATTAAGTAGATTGGATTACATTAAAATATCAGTAGTGGCTGACTTTCATCTGCAGTGATATGAGTAAGAAATTAAGAGTTAAACACTTGACTAGATATACAGATAGCATTAGTTCTCTATTTAGGTTTCTCAAAGTTCCTAAATATAGTTGATAAAATAATCCTAGCTGGTATTATGTGTCCATTGCTTTTTTCCCCTGTGTTGAGGCATAAGGTCCAGGAGAAGAGCTGCAATTGGAATATTTAAGCTAAAGGAGAGATTGTCATTGTCAAGGATTAGTCTTTTCCAGTGCTGCCATATTAAGTGTTTTAGTTAGAATAATTTTATATAAATGTATAGTTACATATAGCCACAATCTACTCTATGAAAATAATGCTCTGTGGGTTTGATATTTTTTTTTTTTAATATTCTGAAGGCTCAGTTTTCATCAAGTCCTATTCAGGGAGGAACAAGAGCTTATAGTCTGGGAAGTATAACCAGTCCCTCGTTTTCAGAGGGCTCTCCTGCACATAATGGTTCTCCTGCTTTTTCACCAATTGCTTTTCACATAAGAAAAACACCACTCTCAGGTATGGTTTAATTGTATATGTATTACTCTATCTTGAGCAATATATGTTTATTATAAAAACTTCTAAATTCTTAGTGGAACCTTTTTCTGTTTGGAGATGAGTTCCTGTACTTGTCAGACCAGCAGTCTCCTATGTAACACATCTGCTGTTCAGCAGTGAAATATGTGAAAGAATAAAATGTATGTGCTTGCAACTGATCAGCTAGGGAGAATATTTTGGAAGGCACCCCGCAAGAATGATGAAAAGTTAAAAGGGTTAATATAATTTATTGTAGGAGGGGTTTTAAAGCCATATGCCTGAACTGTGTCAGTTTACAATTCTGATTTGGCCTTGAAGCTTTTTAATGTCAGTGGGCAAAGAATGTTTAGCTTGAGCTTTCAAATCATACAATCATAAAAATTATTTGAAAAGAAATAACTAAGGAAGAAATCACAAACATTTTGTGTCACTGTTGCACTAGAAAATGTGACTGTTTTGTGCTGTGTCCATACCTGGTAAGGCTTAATTTAGCCTTGTTTATACATGATTATACATATTTACACATGACTTCTACACATTTTGATTAATGGTATTTTACACCATTATATAGGGAGATTGCACAAATGTTTTCTCACTTGTTTGATCTTATTTTAAAGATTGTGTATTGGCATTTATTTAGGAAAAAACAGAACCAGCCTTCACCCAATTTCCTTTCAATAATGTATAGTAATGACATTTGAAAAGACAAGTTTTCCAAGAAGATCTACAGAAAATCATGTCATAGAAAAGAAATTTGGTGGGATAAAAACTTGCCTTTTGCCATGGTAGCTGAAATGTATGGGCGGTGGGTTTGATTTTTGGGGTTGCTTGTTTGTTTGGGTTGGGAGGCAACAGTCAGTGAAATACTCTGCAGTTGGCTGTAATTGTTCAGTGGACTATAGGGCCTTGAGAATGATGAGTTTTTCTATCAGGTATCAGGTGGAGTTAAACTTTGCTCATTTTTTTTCAGACCAAAGAAAATTCACATTTCGTTCTCCAGATATTCCTTCTTCCTCAAATAGAATGACACCCCCAGCAAGTACAAGAAGTCCTTACATAGATGGTTGTTCTCCAATTAAAAATTGCTCTCCTATGAGGCTTGGAGCCTGTCGAGGAACTGCCCAGTATCAGACTTCTGTCATTAGAATACCAGTTGCAGTTGAGAATCATGATGAGGATGAGGAAGACAAGGAAAATACTTCTCCAGCAGAAGCTCGGTTCCCAGAAATGGATAATGAAATAAACTTACGTCAGGAAGACAGTGATACTTTTGCACATGGTACACATCTCGTGGTGGCAACTGTGTCTATTGCACCAGATCACTCTGAAGGTTGTCATCAAAGGCTGCCATCATTTCAGGCTATAGAATGCTTAAAGGAAAGTAATACTGTAGACATGGCTGATGCCGCTGAAGTGTCAGAGGAAAACACTTGGATAAAAGAAACAATTGGCAGTAGCAATACACCCATGACCAGCTTTATGACAGGCATTACTTTCAGTATTGAAAGCTCTCGCATGTGCATGTCACCTCTTGCAGAAAGCAGCACAATTCCTTGTGACAACAGTAGTATTCAGGTGAAAGTACATTTTTTTGTTTCTCTGTAAAACTGAGCTCAACATAACTTGGCATACGTATACTAATCTGGAAGTAATTGTTATTTTCTCTTATTGGATATGGCATGCAGGCAGTATTGTGACCTTTATCCCTTCCCTCCATCCCCTCTTTCAGTGGAGTTAGCATAGCAATTATAATTACTATTGTGTTGCTATGTACAGTAGTATATTTAACTTAAACCAAACTAATGCTGACAGACCTGCTTACAATTTTCTTTTGTTATTAAGAGGTCACAGTTGCTTTGTTGCATTAAATTCTATTAATCAAATGCAAATCATATCAGATATCTGAGGGATTTTTTTTTGTTAAATGACAGTACATTTTTCAAGCTTTGCTTCTGGATTTCAGGTGGACAGTGGTTACAACACACAGACTTGTGGAAACAGCATTATGGATACTGCAGAGGCTGAAAACAGTTGCAGAGAAAACGATGTGAATACTGTCATGTTTCAGAATAAATCTCAGGTGCTCAGAACAAAGGTAGGAATTGTGGTAAAAAAGTGATAGGCTTCCCATCTAAACTACCCATTCCCCTTTTCATTTGGTTTTAGGGAACCTGAGGGAAGAGACTGTCAGATGACAATAAAGATGTTAATGTAGCATTGTTTCAGAGACTATGTTGAATAAATGCAGGACAGAAATTTTAAAATGGCAATAAAATGCATACATTTCTTGATAAAAGCAACGGTTGTTTTGGAAGAAACTGAGGTTTATGCATGAGTAGTAGTAGTGAGACTGCTCATGCCTTTTGCAGTCTGTCTCTCATTTTTGTTTCTTTTGTTCTTGCTGCTTCATTTATTGCTGTGTTTTAAACATGTGCCTGTGGGGAAGAACATTTGTGGGGAAAATTGTCTGTTGCCAAGTTTTATAAACTTAGCATAAAAGTCCTAGACCATACCTGGCATGCTCACTTGGTGGGGAACTTTCTGCATGGGTGGAGTCTTCTGATTACAAGCCCTTTGAGGACCTATCTGAAAAACACATCACAAAAGATAATGCAGATCTAGCAAAGCTCTTAACTTCTTAATCTTGTAACTTATAGGAAAGAGTTCTACTTCCAGAACATTGGAAGCAAGGCTAGTTTTTTTGGAGAGAGCAAAGATAATCTCTCAGTATTATGGCTACATGGTGCTACAAATTTAGTTATAACTATGTCTTGAAAGTCCTTCAAGAGAGATTAGTACTACAGACCATTAGTGCCAGATTATAAAAAAACCTCAAGTAAACCCATTCAGCCCTGACTTCACTTCTGGATGTCACATACTAAAAGCCACTTTTCTGCCAAGGGGAAGTGCAGACTTGATGGTGTCTTAGAGACCACTGACATCAAATTTTAAACTCTGTTCATTTAAGAGTAGGACAACTGTGCCCGTATAAGAACAGTAGATAGATATTTTGTGATTAACTTCTAACAATACTCATCTAAGATGCTGCCCTGGTCACCCTGTTGGACATGGATTTTATGTGTGCATAAAATTATGTGTGCATAATTACTTACCAGAAACAATTGTCTGGTATCAAACCCATCCTAAAGCGACTTGCCAGTGTCACGCAGCTGCCTTTTACCACTGTTAGTCTTTGAACCACTGGGTCCTGACTAAACCAAATTTTGCATTTTAGGTTAGGAATAAAGTGTGAAGGCATTAAGTGCCTCATTCAGATCGTTCAACTGAGAATCCGCAGGGAACAAAAAAAAGAAGCACAGACATTGCTGACTGAAAGATTGAAGTCTGGCTTGTTCAGAAATTCATGTGAGCCCTTGAAATGAGGTAGTTCTTGCAGACAGCACATTTCAAAGATTTCTGTAGAGAAAATGTGTTACTTCATTTCTTTCTCATTTCAGAAGGGTTGAGTTGGTATTTAAGGTACTCACTGTACTTGAAATTTGCAGTAGCAAGCTTGGATCTTGTTTCTTTTGGAGAATTTCTGTAAAAATTATTTTAAAAATAACTTTTCTTATTCCCCTAGGAGTGTTCTGTTTTAAGCCATAAGGACAGTAATTTGCTGAGAACAAAATCTCCAGAGAAGCAATCCTGTTTTCAAAAAGCCAAAACACATAACACAGTATTTGGTCAAAATGCAACTTGCAACATTTCTGCTTGGAAACATAAAAATGGAAATCAAGGATTTCACAAAAGTGGTATGTAGTTTTCTGATGGAGAACTTAAGCTGTGGTTTCTAATAAATTTTTATACATATGACCTCAATTACCTGGATTATACATACTATTTTGCTTTTCTAATGTAAATGTAATAAACTGTTTGGTATATATTAAGGGAGTTTAAATAATATGGGATTTTTCAGGTCTTATTAAGAAATTAATTAGTGTCATTAAGTGATTCTTTTTTGAAAATGAAATTGTCTAGATTTGCTACAGAGAAACAATAGGGTGTTTTTCAGAATTGTATTCCTTGTGTGACGAGGGTGTATTCCATGAGCAGCCTAGGATAATTTGTGCAGGAAGCAGTTTAACTGTGAAATCACGTACATTTTAAGATTTGTCCCTCCTAAAAGGCATAAGGGACAATCTATGTGGAAAAGAAAAAGTGAAAGGGGTATTAGTCTGGTTTTGGATTGCTTTTCTCCAGCCAGTTATTTTGTGTGGGTTCATAAATACTACCATTAGTACCAAGAGTAATTCATTGGACAGAAGTGAACTGCTGGGGTGTGATGAGAATAGATGCCAAGTTTAGTTCTCTTAGAAATATAAAGTGAGCTTTATGTCAAAACAAGCTGTTCAGCAATTCTCTGAACAGCTTTTTCCTTGGTTTGACAGAAACCTGTCACGTTAGTTAGGGTTACCAGGTACTTAAGGAAAATATATTATTGGTTACCTTAAAATGATAAGTGTTGTTTCTTTGGTAATTGTATTAGTACTAAACTTGGAGTTGACCACTTGACACTACCAGTGTCTCTGAAGAACACTTGTGTCTGAATTGATGCTCTGGTACCTTTCTGCTCTGCTACCTTTCTAAGAAGGTGCAGTGAGATTCATTGGTCTCAGTATGTCACTAAGAAAATGGTGCAGCTTTTCTTTCATAAAAGTAAACCGTTCTACTTCACTCTTATGTTTAATTTCTAGTATTATGTTGCTTACAGAAATTACCAAAATATTTAGATAAATCCTTAAAAATATAATTGACTTTTTGCATGCCATTTATTACCAGAAGTATTAATACAAGCAAACCTTTGATCCTTTCAAGAAAACCATCAATTAATTAAAATAATGGATTGAGGGGGTGGGGTGGGGCAGAAGCCCAGAACTCCCTTTGTATAATCAAATCTGATTTGGATGAATTTGCTTATATTTGTTTAAAAGAACCTTCGGGAATTTATAAATGTGAACAGGGGGAAAAAATCTATATGGTAATCTTGTGACCCTCCTGACCAAGAGGGAAAGAACAGATAAGGGATACACTGATATTTCCAGGCTGTTTATGTAGAGCTCTGGTAAACCTCGTTGGATGAATGAAAAAGAGAAGTCCATGCTAAAGTGTTCCAGGTGAAGCAGTCTTCTTCTCTTTTCATAGCAAGGATGTCTCAGGATACTGAAAGGAAGTTCTGCTTTCTGTTCTATTCCACAACCCACAGAAAAGATTGTACCAGTGACTGACAGTGGCTGATGAACAGCCGTTGGCACGCTAGGTCTGAAACCTATCAGTCATATTGGTCAGATCTAAATTTGAAGGCAAGACAGCATTTAAATGAAATTTTAGAAGGGGAGGTGTGAACAGAATTGCTTGGCATTGGTATTAATGTGACCTAATATCAGTTAGACCTGAGAGTTGTGTGTTGTTTGAATAGAACAGTTCTTGAAATACTTTCATTAATAATTTCCTAGTGAATGTTTTCTGAAAAGCATATATAAGAAAAAGTGAAATGTCTGTCTGGGTCACATGGTCTCACACTGCAAAAATAAATATTAGAAAATTTACTTTAGAAATCAAATGAGCACACATGATGTGCATTATTTTTACTTCTGTAGCAATTTAATCATTCTTTCTCTAATGCATGTGGAATTGACAGTAATGGAATCTAGAGTCATGTATTAGCTATTTCAGAGTCTTCAAACAGTGCCTTAGTAGAAGCTGGAAAGCGCTGAATTGGTGACTGTTAAGGGATGAATTTTGTTAAAAGTAGGAAATTAACTCAGACTTATGGAAAACATTTTATAGAATAAGGCCTTCAAAATATTCTTAGATTTAGCTTCTAAGTTTTGCCACTCAAAAGCAGGATACAACTTGAGATTCAGAAGTTTTGTATAACCTTATGTAATTTGTTTCTCATGATGTAATAATAAGCAATCGAAAGGACTGTACAAAGGATTTATTTTTGCAATTGTGATTACTAAAAAAGTAATGTAAATTTAATGTTAAGCAGGACAGCCCAAATTATAATCTGTTTCTGAATTTTCTGAGATACATGTATAATTAAGATTTGGTTTTAATTTTTAACTGAATTTTTTGATTGCTTTTGTAATGTGCTCAGTGATCAGAGGCTTTTGAAGTATTCTCATGTTAAAAAGCAATCCCTAAAGTATTTCATTTTGTCCTGTATTAATATTTTGGTAAGAAAAGAGCAGAAATGGGTGAATGTGAGAAGTGATTAAGGATGCCCCCACCTGGATTGCCTGTATTTTTTGTCCTGTTTTGTAGTCTTTAGTTAGATGGGAAATATTTATTTTATGAAAACATGCCTATTTTTTTATAACATTTGTACAACTGATTTGTAGGAAAAAACCTGCTGTGCAAATTACCATGGAAATCACTTGACCATTCTGTTTCTGTAGTTCTTAATGCATTGGTTGGCACGCATTGCACAAAACGGTCACTGTTTACATTAAATTAATATCAGTAATTTTAATGAGAGTCCTTTAACATGTCTAATTGTCAACTGAGTAGTGAAACAGAATAAAGATTTCTTTAATTACCTATATTGTTCAATTGCTTTTTTCAGTTCTGAGGTGCTAAAGAGAATGCAGAGAATCCTATCAGACTTTCAAACCTTCCTTAAGGCTATTAAAATGAAACTCTACAATAATTTCTTCACTTTGCAGAAATATTTATTTTCACCCAGAGGACAAAGGTGTAGAGATACATGATTTTAAAACTTGTTCTGCATTCATAGTCATAAAAAAGTAGTTTTAAAAAAAATCTTTACAGATTATTAAAATGTGTATTTTAAAAGTAAACAAAAGCTGCTTCTAGCATTTTTTGCCCATAGGGAAAAAATATGTAAATGCAAGTACTTCTGATTTCTTCTTAACTTTTACATCCAGCTATTTTTGTAGCTTCTTTTTCTTTTTCTCTGGTTCGTCCTTGCTGCTTGCCTCTGCAGAGAGACTTGCAGGCATATCATTTCCTAGTATCTACAGGAAGAAAAGAACAGAAGTCAGTTCTTTCATTCAATTTTTGCTGTCCTGGTAAAACTTGAGCTTATTAGTACAGACCTCTTACAAACACTGTGTCATTCTTCTGATTTAGATAATGACCTAAGAGGGCTACCATCTTAGAATAGAACACTCACCTGAAATAAAAGCTGAAAAAGGCAAAGAGAAGCAGCAGCACACCTCCTGACAAAGCCAGCAGGGTGTTAGCACTTCAACCATCAGCTTTCATTAGCCTTAATTCGTGTCTGTTTTCTAAGTGTCTCTCAGACTGGAGTCATGCCCACAACATAAGCTCTTGACAAGCTAGAGTTGGTGAGCACAAGCAAAGGGCAGCTCAGCTTGTGAATGTACAACAGAATACAAGGGCTCCTCTCAGCTACAATTTTTGTCTACTCCCAGTTTTTAAAATAACTGGGATTCAACTCAACACAGGCTGGGGATGAACAGATCAAAGCAGCCCTGCAAAGAAGGGCTTGGGGTGCTGGTGGGTGAGAGGCTGGACATGACCCAGCCATGGGCACTCCCAGCCAGAGAGCCAAACCTGTCCTGGGCTGCATCCAGAGCCCTGTGGGCAGCAGGAGAGGGAGGGGATTCTGCCCCACTCTGCTGAGACCCCACCTGCAGGGCTGCCTCCAGCCCTGGGGCCCCAGCACAGGGAGGAGAGGGACATGCTGGAGTGAGTCCACAGGAGTGCCACAAAAAAGAGCAGAGGGCTGAAAGAAGCAACTCTCCTGTGAGGAAAAGCTGATAGACTTGGGGTTGTTTAGCCTGGAGAAGAGATTCTAGGGAGATCACTGAGCACCTTCCAGGACCTGAAAGGGGAGCCTACAAGGAGGCTGAAGAGGGACTTCTCACAAGGGCATCCAGTGACAGAAAAAGGGGGGAATGGCTTCACCCCACCCCATCCCCACCTGAAAAGGAAGTGGGTTTGTTTAGGTATTAAGGAAAAATGCTTTATTCTGAGTGATGAGGCACTGGAACAGGTTTTCCAGAGAAGATGTGGATGCTCCATCCTCCATTCAAGGCCAGGTTGGATGGGGTTTTGAGCAACCTGATCTCATGAAAGGTGTCTCTGCAGGGGGATTGGAACTAGCTTTAAAGGTCCTTGTGACCCAAACCATTCTATGGTTCAAGCTCATACAGCAGATCAAAGATTAGAATATATTTACATACATTTGGAAGCATGATTTCTCAAGGAAAAAGGTAGTCATAGATGACTGTATAAACACAAAGTAGCTCTTGCATATTTTGGGTTGTCTTTTTTAACTCTGTGATAAGAGAAACTCAATTGCTGCAGCTATCTATTTACCAAGAAAGTTACTTGTATGTTATTCTAAGAGGAGAAGGATTTTGTAATGTCAGGCAAAATACTTATCAGGCCTGAAGTGTGAGAGCGAGTGAAAATTCCCTGTGTCCCAAAGGCAAAAAGAAGCTGAGAGTAGAGACAGTTATGAGGACATTATNCCCCTGTGTCCCAAAGGCAAAAAGAAGCTAGAACTGAAAAGTCTTGAGAGTAGAGACAGTTATGAGGACATTATAGTTCTTACATTATCAAGAGAGAATTTTTATATTGTGGGAGTTGTAAGACAGAACTGCCATAGACATATAGCAGTTATAGAGAGCTACATTTTAATTCACTGGAGTAAAGGGAAGATCCTACTGAATTGTGACAGATTTTCAGAGAGACATTTGATTACACAACTGTGAAATTCAATATATCACTTCAGCAAATCATCATTCCCAACAGTGGAAATATCCTGATGGGCCCAGAACAGAAGTCTAATTTAGAGGGCTCTATTCTTTTCAACAGCCAGTGAAGGCAGACCTGTGTTTTATTGAGTGGATACGAAGCAATTATAATGAGCTGCTGCTAAATTATGTTTTTTCTTTTGAGTTAAATTTCAATTTTACCACATGACGAGTTTTTAACATAACTGAAGGATAATATGGTTCTAAGAACTTTGTGCCTTACCTTGGGTTCTACCAAGACCATCCGCATTTTCTGGTGTTGGATGTTGGAATCATCTAATGTAATGTTCACTTTAACTTTATCAAATACATGTAATGTTGTGTCTTCTACAGTAAGTGATAGCACCTGAAAGTTCAAATTTTGTAAAAATACTATTTGCAACAGCTTATGTTTTTATACAAGTAAATATTTTTGTACAAAAGTATCACTGTTACACGTAAATAAAAAATAAAAAATTACTATAGTGAATATTCAGTTTTGTACCTTTTTTGCAGTAATTAATCAAGCAATTAGATGTCAGTTCTATTACAGAAGCAAATTCCTGTCAGA
Source organism: Anthoscopus minutus (assembly GCA_013399455.1). Lineage (NCBI taxonomy): Eukaryota > Metazoa > Chordata > Aves > Passeriformes > Paridae > Anthoscopus > Anthoscopus minutus. The sequence continues at coordinate 38,857 of VWYI01045493.1, forward strand.
ACTTATTTATTTAGACTTACAAAGACTATAGTTGCATTACTACTAGAGATGAATGAATGTGCATTTATAGAAAAGCCTCTCTTACCCTTGTAAATCCAACTAGAGTAGATTTTAGTCATTCTGCTAGTTTACCGAATTAAAAAATAGAAGTATTGAAGAACAAACCTTAAGAATAATAGTAAGAACATACCTCACTGTTGTACTCCAGTTTTGGTGTTGGTTTGTCTTTTTCTTCAAAGAAGACTGTTCCTTCTAACCCATACTTGGGAATCAGAACCACAATTGCATTTTTTCTTACAAATAATATATATGCATCTTCATTTACTACTCCCTTGGTTTTGAAGAAGAGCTGTAACATAAGTTAGAATACACAAATCAGAAAAATAAAGCACTAGAACATTCTCTTTCAAATTACACATACAGTCTCAGAAAAATAAAACATTCAAATACATATCTATACTTAGTGATAATTACACAGCATATCCTGAAAGCAGATTTTAAAAAAATCACATAACGCATTTCTAACATTACTGTAGGGTTAAGCATTCATATTTATAAAAGCACAAAACTAAAAGAATCCTGAAGATGCTGTTCTGAATTTTTCAGAACGATCAAAGTAATGTTTTGAGCTTTTTGTCGAAAGCATCTGTAAGCCTTTTTGATTTCTGAACTCTTGTTTGGTTTTGCCCTAGCAGTGACTATAGATCAACATAACATCTCAGAACTACTTACCTGTGTATGGAATGCCACAGAGGCTCTTTGTGCATATTGTGCCATTTTATGTCGATAATTGAGATTTTTACACATCTCTGCCAGCTTGTGTTTATCTGTGAGTTCTGGGTAAGTACTGTCTGCTCCTATGGCCACTGCCAAAAGCCGATGGACTATGATATCAGCATACCTGCAAAGATGAGGTTAAAATCATCAATGACATAGTAAGTAAGTAATTTCCAAAATTAATTTTAAAAGTTTCTGGACAGACATTTGGTTTTGTGACTCTTATAGATTTAAGTTTTTGTAATAATGATGGTCTGCTGGCAACTCCCTCTGTTAATTCAGCATTCATCTCTTTTCTGAACAAAGATGCACTGCAGAGCCACAATACTGATACAATTTTTGCTAAGATAAACTCTTTATTGTGCCAGAAAAAGAAACAAAGTTGTATTTTTGGACTAAAGAATGATCTTTTTGCCATGGCATTTCAAGCCAATTCTTCTTCCCTTTGCCATTAAATTAGACAAATTTAGTGCAGAATAGTTTATTAATGCCATAGATCTGCAAAGCATAATCACATTTGAACTTCAGTGAGGAACTTTTTAATACATCTGGTGAGAACTAAAATTTACCATTTGGATTCCTAGAAGTTCCACAAATTATCCATATAAAATGCATAGGAATTTTAATGCATATATAAGATATTTCACTTAAAATGTTTCTAAGGAGCACGATAACAATTATTTTCTTCAAAACTCAAAGACTTCTTGGTCAGAAGAAAAAACTAACATATTTTTCCCAGAAGTATGATCTCATTGCACGCAACAGCTGCCAATAACAAGTTCCCAATTGCCAGTGTTTTCAAATGGAAAATACAGTCTCCTCAAAATTTAAACACAGTTTCCATCTCAAAAACGACTGAGCAAACTCCACCTGTCTCTGGCTAACACTAATGCTGACTGACCCCAAAGTGCACTTCTATGCCAGACATGTGCATTAGAGATGTATTCCTATTATTTTTGGTTGGTTCTGTTTGGCTTTTTTTAAATGTCACTAAACCCTAGGAGTTATAGACAGTAAACCTGGGAGTGTACATGAAGATAGATGGACCACATGTAAGCCACTGCTGTTTCAATTGAAATCTAATGCCGAAGGGAAACTTTTTTTTAAAATGGACAAGGCCATAATTTCTTCACAAATAAATCACTTATCTTTTCTCCAAAACTTTCATTAAATGCAAGTACCTTCTAATAGGTGAGGTAAAGTGAGTATAAATAGGTGAGGCTAAACCATAGTGATGAAAATCATTATCCATTCCTGAGCAGAAATAAACAGCTTGCATCATGCAGCGAGTGGTCAAAATACGCAGCATTGTATTTAGGTAGGGGGATGTAGGAGATTCAGCTTTGTCTAATGATTCAGCTAAAGCCTTTGCTGAATCTGTCCTAATTTCCAAATTCTGAAATGAGAGAAGAAAAAAAAAGGTATTACTAGCAAGTATTAAGAGTATAAGCAGAATTGTAAGAGCTACATCTAGGGTAATCTTAGCAACTGGCACAGGTATAACACCCAATAACATAATGGAATGCTACTACTACAAAAGCAAACAAACAAAATCCATCCATGCCTAGGGTCCCTCCCTCATTATTACTAGTGCTCCATGCAAAAAATGAAATGCTGAGTCAGTATGAAATGCCTAGGAGTGCAGAAAAGACACCCATTCTGAACTAAGAAATACTTTATGCCAATATTAACGAGGTTTTATTTCCTTTGGTTTGGTTTTTCTATCCCTTTATTAAATCAGAAAGAATGTAAAAAAAAACCCCATGTATTTATGCCACACAAAGATTCTCATCCAAGCACAAGGTAAGTAATTGACTTTATGGTATTTATATACCATATAAATTATTATAATGTATACTTGGAAAAGTGAAATGTAAAACTATTACTGTATATAACATTCTTTCCCTGTTTGCCAGCACTCTCTGATAAAAATTCAGGTAATGGGAAAATACATAATGCATTTTTAATTTCATCATATGATCAGTTGAATGCTTGTTCCATCACATACAGCACTGACGACAAAGTATGATCCAGAGATCGAATTATGTCTGTATTATGGTAAGATAATAGCATTTTTATTAAAAAGTATAAATATAGCATATTAATACATAATTGTGATGGTTGTGTCAAAAGTAGTAAAAAAGCTACATTGGTTTATTTAAAAGAATGCTTACCTATGCTCAGGAATTTAGCTTTCCAAATAAAACAGTATTTTTAAAATAATTTTCAGAACGCAACTGAAATCATTATCATTATTCTAGTTTTAAAAATTAAATGAGCTAGGTTTAGGTTTGTCTGTTTATGACACACAGAGAATCTCAGAGTTTCTCTCTTGATCTTAAGAAAAAAAAAGGAGTGGGGGAAGAGTTGAAGGGAAAAGGAATATGAATGTACGTCACATTAACTACAAAATTGCAAGTTTAGCTCAAATAAAAGAAACTGAAAAGTAACTTTTTCTGTTCAGATTCCTTAATTATATTAGACTTATTTCAGGCCTCTACCTGATCTAGGGAGAAGACAGAAACTATAAAGACATTTTCTTCCTGACTTTAAGAGAAACGTTATTTGATGTGACAGCTCAATTTTTAAGTACATCAATGATGTATGTGATCTAAAGCCAAAAACTGTCTCAAAAATCACACATGACTTGGAGACGAGAAACATGCACAGCTCACAAGTGCTACAGTGCAAGACTTAAGAGAGTGCTGTTTTCTTTACCTAAGACAGGTTTTAAAAAGGACAACGTTCTTCTTTTCACCTAGAAGTACAATGATCCTGCTATAAATACCAGGGGTTTTTAAACTGTAGCTGATATACTTTTAAAAACTGCTATGCAGCCCTTATTCCTAGTTAAGTGGCCAACTAGAGAGAAAATACAGCTTGTCATAATTAATTCACTTAATTAGCATGGTAAAAACTTGCCTTGGACTTTGCAGCCTTTACAAGGATGTCGTAATTTGATGGGGGAGGAGCGGGATGTTTCCGGAGCAAGGCAAACTCTGGGAACTCATCATAAATTTTTTGTGCTACAGAAATATTGGCAAGCAACATGAATTCTTCAACCATGGAATTTGTCTCTCTATCAAGATAAATATTTTATATTATTAGGAAAGCATTAGACATTTACTTTGAATGCCTAATGAAGAAACATTCCACCATCCTAACTCTGTTATGTAATATTAACTAGTGATTTTGAACATTTATACAAGTAGGCAAGCAATTTTAAGACTAAAAACAATGCTTATTAAGCTCCAAATACTGAGTCAGAAGAAAAAAAACCCTGAAATAGTCTAAAACGTCATATTAAAGAAAAATGCTCACTACAATGCCTGAAAAGACCAACAGATAAACCTTTTGACTTTTTCCTAAGAAGTTCACATATGAAGCATACAGTTCCAAGTCTCACTAAATAAATACTGCAGTAAAATAGAGGAATTTTCTTTCTAAGGATCAGCTTGGCCAAAGCAGTTGTGGATGTTCTGTCACTGGAAGTGTTCAAGCCCAGGCAGGGTAGGGCTTTAAGCAACCTCCTTCAGTGGGAAGTGACTGAGCCCATGGTAGGGGGGTTAGAACTTGGTAGGCTTTCAAAGTCCCTTCCACCTCAAACCATCCTCTAATTCTATGACTGTCCTGCACAGGAACATTGTACACTTTTAACTAAATGTTACTACTTAATCACTTCTTTAATTTCATCACTACACTGAATTAACTAAAATGCATACTTGAGCTCCTTAGTCTGCAGATCAATAGGATCATGAGTTTCACTGTCCATGTGGAAACGAACTTCTGGTGACGCAAGTGTCAAGGCTCTGCAAGACAGTAAGTGGTATTAAAAAATTTCAGTAAAGCAGACAGAGCAGCTGAGCTGCAAGCCTGTAACATCATCTGCAGTTACCATGACACTATTTAAAATTAACAGAATTAATTATTATTTAATTAACAGAATTAAATTATTTAATTTAAAATTAACAGAAACTGAAAATAAAATTGTGGAATTAACGTTCAAATTTGTAGGAAATGCCATGCAAATACACGCTACAGAACTTCCTAAAATTTCAAATGCTACTCCTCTAGTTGTGCTTTAACCACTCAATGAGACTCATATTGATGGATCTTGTGAAGAAAAAGTTAGTATTCCAAGTTTATGTATTTTGCTAAGTAAGGATAAGTATTCTTATGCAAATCAAAATAGAAAAATACTTCTCTTTCACTAGATTCTCACTAGAAAAATGGACACAGAACCCTAATATATTTTGACAGCAAGAACAGTCAGAAAAAAAGGTGGGGAAAAAGGTAACAGGTACACTGCATGGCTTACCCATTATCAATTCTTTTCCTCTTCAGGATTTTTGCTAATTTGTTTAGCCCACGTAGACTAGTAGTAATATCATCATTCATAGTTGCTGAATCGATTCTCATCTGTGCTTCAGCATATGTAAGAGAAGCCTTGAAGAGAAAGGACATAATGATACATAATTGAACACTAAAAAAAACCTCCATAGTTCTTTCTGTCTGCTGTTTTAACTTGGTTCACAACAGTACAAAGCTTTACATTCAACACCTAAATGCCTGTTATTCACAAATAATGGACAATTGAGGACACATCTATGCGAGATATTAAGATATACCAAGCATTACAGTGGGTTTGTTGGTTTTTTTGCCGATCACATGTGTTTCATACATTGGAAGTCAAATTTTCAGAAATGTATTGAACATCTACAGAATTTAACTGATTAGCTGGTATATATCAGCCATGTTCTACATGCCTCATACGCACAGTAACTGCATACATAAACACTGCAGCCTTAGGGGCTGAGAACACAGAAGAATCAAAATTTTCTTTATTTTTAGTATTTCCTAGCATCATTTCCTGATTCTAATAAAATATAAATCATTAATCAGAAAGAAAAGTTTATTATCAAGTCTGCTGATCATTGTTTTTAAAATACAGTTTACAGCTTTTTATTTCAGAATTATAGTAATATTTGCATGACTTACCTTGGAATTAATAACACTCTTTGTAAATCTGGTTTTTAGAATTTCAGCCTTATGATTCATTTCCCATATGCATGAAAATGCAAGCCTATGAGAGAGAAAGGGAGAGAGGGGGAGGGGAAAATATGTTAAAATCCCTACATAAACAGCTGTAGTTTCTCGCAGGATCAAAGTATGGATCATATACATTTACCTGTCCACATTAGATCTCAGAGAGCATAAGTTGGAACTAAGTAGCTCTGGAACCATATCAATCCTCTGCAAACAAAGAATAAAAATACGTACTTTTTAAGTTAGTATTTTAACTTCCCGATTTTTAATGTAATAGAAGCTTGGAGATAGTGTATTTTTTTTGCCAAGAAATCTCAGGTTACTGAAAGTAAGCCACTTTAAGAAAATTCATTCCAAGATTCATTTTAGCTATCATCTTTTATTAACAGTGATTTCTGAAAAGAAATCATGGTCTGGAAGAAATAACCAGGACTAAGCCTACAGTGTTAATGAATGCAAATCACAGGAACCTTCAGAGATTTAGCAATCATAAAAAACACAAAAACCGATCAAAAAGGCAAAACCAGGCCATTTCTGCTATTTCAAACTGGAATTAAAACAGTATTCCAGTTTCAGAACCACATGCTAATAATGCTTCAAACCAGAGCTGAAAGGGATATTGTCCAGATAGTGGCTTTTAAAAGATAAAACAGAAAATAAAACTGTCTTAAGACAAATTGTCTACTTTTTTTTCTCCTTGGCTCAAAGAGAATGTCTCCATCAACAAGAATTAAAAGAGGAAAGCAAGAAAAATCCAACCACAAGAAGCTAGAAAACAATTACTTTTTCACACAGATACACTGTTGTTCCTCTTTTTACTGACTCCTCATCCAAAGCATTTCCCGGGCGAATAAAATGACTGACATCTGCAATATGTACACCGACCTAAAAAACAAGCATCACATTATGCACCTTATGAAACAGAAACAGGTCTCACAGTGAAACTTTCCCACATTTTTACAAACCAATTTATCCATTCCCAGTTCCTTTCAACAGCTCCCGTATTTTGTAATAAGAATAGTTAAAACCTATCATACGGATATTAAAAAAGTGAACAGGTGCAGCAATTATTCAAAAAAGGGCATTTGTACATTTGGGGGAAAGTTATATTCATAACCAATGCAATTTTTCTTTGAGGGCCCAAATAGCCTCTTTCATGTTCTTCAAGACACACTGAAAATTTGTTTTTGCTTTTCTGTTTGCTGGACTTTTTATTCTAGCACACCCTGCTATTACAATTGCAAATTAAATTCCAAAGAAGACAATCTGACTGAACCAGATATAAGGGAGTAGAGCTGGTGTTAAGCCTGTACCTTTTTACTGCCTTTATAAAATAAAATAACTCCACAGGCATTATAGCAGTAGCTTTTTTTTTTAACAGTTCCTTTTCCTAACTGTCAATATCCTTGTTTATAACACATAAAGCAGTAAATAAATTTTATGTTAAATTTTCATGCCAAATGAAGATAAAGCAGGGTGAATCTAGAAGACACTAAATTCCCTGATACAAATCAACTCCCTTTTTTATTACCATCTTGCAGCTGTGCAAACACCATTAATTTATTTATAACAAATCTGGACCTCTGCATGTGTCATTTACGCTGCTGTACTGTTTGTAAAATAAAGAAAGAAGTAAGTAAGTAAATTGCTAGATTGATACAATACCTCTAGATTGCCATTTTCTATTTCTCTACAATGTAATGCATCATCAATATCTGTACAACCAGGAGGATCAACACTACAAACAATCAGATGCCTTAAGTCCTCCCTATGTTTCATATCCTGAAATTTAAAAGAAACAGCAAATTATTTACAAGAACACCTTCCTTTTCCAAGTAAAAATGGTAATTTGAGAAAGGCACATTACATAAGATTTTCCTCAGCAATCAAGTATTTTCAGAATATTTATTTTGTTTTGGGTTGTTTATTTATGGCAAGATCAAAGATATGCAAAAGCAATGATCGAAGAAACAACACAGAAGATTAAGTACAATTTTTTTTTTGTTTTACAGAAATGAAGAGAATCAGAACACAACCACAGTTTCATCACGATGTTAGAATTAGCAGAATGAGGAATTGAGATTTTTTTAAGTGAAATTTTGACTGATGTCCAGCTGAATGACTTGGATATGGCTGCTCCCAAGTCTAGGTTTCTACGGCTTAGATGTCTAGATAATTGAAAGGAACTGCACACTTTGGAAGTAGCTATGCTTGCAAAATAGCTATCTCTCTCCCGTGCAAAAAACCTTGTTTTATCTTTTTATTTGTTAGCAATATCTGTAGCATCATCTTTATCTTAAAATATTTATCCTCGAGCAATGCAGTTTTAGCCAAAATAAAAAGGTCTTGTTTCCACAGGAAATGTAGCTGAAAGTTCCCACTAAGACAGAACGGTCCTGAAAAACATTTCTCATCTATTTCTGGCACATTAGGATATTCAAGAATATCACAATTTCCATTGAAGGGGAAGGCATAGTAATTACTACCAATCATTTACAACTTATTACCTCTTCTGTAATGCTCCATGGCATTTTTGGTAGGAAACTAAGGACAGCCTGGGAAAAAGCCTGGTGAGGGACATCATGTTCAAGCAGAAGAACTTCTGTCTCTGTCTCTTTATCTCCAGCACTTCCCAAATTCTTTACAAAATGACCCTGAGGAATAATATAGGTACACACACACATACATATCAAGCAATACCATTTGTCCAAAAGTAAGAATTTAAGTATTTAAGAACATTAACCCTACTCTCATATTAAACTACACAGTAGAAGCAATCCTTCTTAATTTTGTTAACTTTCTCATCTTTAAGAGATACTTAATTTTAAACATTTATTTGATTCAGTAAGTCTGAACAGAGTCCATCCAGACTCTTCTCTATGGCCCTAAATTCTCCACAATTAAGACTCCAAAATTTATAAATGTGAAATCATTTTTACAGGAAGGAAAAAACACTGCTGCAAAAGCAGAAGAACTAATACACTCTTTAATTCCTCTACGAATTTGCCTTGTGCCACATCTCACACCCTAACACCACAACAACTCTGCTTTCTTCCTCGCTTCTCTAAAGTCTTTGCTGTCTATGCTATCTTCGTCTTAATGCTTATTCCATATATTCCACGTTCCCTTCATTTCTCTAAACTAGCATGACACCTGTGCTCTGCTTCAACACAGGTTGTGCATTCCCACATAAGCTACTGGAAGACTGTTCAAAACCTGGCTAGTGTTCAATACAAATACAAGGCAGTGTCCTCACTTTCTCATACAACCTCCATTATTTATGCTGAACTTCTAACTACTTTTACCCTACTGGCAACGTGATTGCATTGGGTGCATTTGTCAAGTATCTGCCAGAACAGTGATTGGTATGTGTGAATGAGCAAAATGAGAGCAGAAGATTTGCATTTCTAAGAACCTAGACTAAAGACCCTGGATAATCTATATAATGCATTTTAAGCAGCACATATATGTTCATTGCAGAACTGGAGGAGTATGTTTTTTAAGTATGATAACCCCATAGCTGGTGCTAAGTGCAAATTAAATAATTTAGGGGTTTTCTTAATTTGCACCATCAAATGGCACTCAAAGAATTTAAACCTTATCTCAACGCTGTTTGCAGTTACTCTGTGTTGCAGATAATAAATACTTTACCTAAGAAATACAAAAAATCAGATACTTAAAAGTTCAGAAGAAAATGCCTAAACTTACATTAGGGTATCTGGAATTCCTGGGCCAGCCATCAATAGCAACAATTATTCTTTGCCCTTCTAATGCATCTGCTTGTCTGGTTTCTATTCGGATGCGAGGAATTCTGCGATCAGCTGGTGTAAACAAATGGCGCCTTGCCTATGAACAATCAGAAAAAGGAACAATTTCCAAATAAAGAAAAAACCCAACCCTGCACTTAGAATAAGTGGATTATTTCCTCACCTCTTTAATCTGTGACTTGGAAAGCATCCCACAATACGGCCGCCAGTTTCGTTTTATAATGCCCACTACTCTTCCAGTGGGCCTCAGCATGTCCTTGTTAACGGAAGTCTTCAGCTGGTTGAACACAGGTCAAAAATACAAGACTGTTTGAACTCATGTTCAGCTACAGTAGGTAACTTAAAACTTTGTAGCAACATTTTGTAACTCATTATAAGGGCATAAATTCTATTATGACTTCATAAATAGAACCTTCTGTGCCTCCCTGTGCTTTGCATGACTTTTAATATTTTCAGTATGCGACACGACTGAAATCACATCAGTATGTGATGCAACTTAGCAGAGACAGTGGGAGAAGACAACATTCTGCAGTCTTTTTCTGCTGTTCTCCATTCTTTTGAAGGGATGTCCACTAAGAAAACCCAAACAAATAACATTTTCCATGTTATTTTGCAATCTATTATTTTAATTTTTTGGAGTCCTTTTACACTGCCTGAAAATTCTCCAGTAATTCTCCACATAATTATTGAAAAACATTCCCATAAAATTCAGTGGAAAGATAGTTTTTGAAGAAATTATCTTCTTGTACAGGGCATACACGCATGTGCACTGCATGCACGTTAAGTGGAATTACTGCAGCAAGACCCAAAAATATTTTACAACAGGTTCTAAAAGTATGTATTGCCTATAAAAAATTACTCTCAGCATGATATAATGCCTACTGTAACAAATCCTAATCTGCACATCAGTAAATCCAGATTTACATTATTACATGACTACCATTCAGTAACTTTCAGATTCATTAAGCTTAATAAAGTAACGTGGGAAATTCTAGGAGAGACTAATTGAAAATGATCCATTTTATCCACCATCATGTATTTAACACAACTGTACAACTATAATTAAGTTTTGTAATTTCTGTACTCACATTTTATAAAGAGGATATATAAATCTAAAGCCTAACACTGTCAAGCTACCACAGATTTCATCTCTTTTGTAACACCAAAGCTAAGTAAAATTATTTCTTTCATACAATGTTTTCTTTCTCCTCTTCATTTTCCATGTCCTCTTCATTCTGGCCATCATCTTGCAAGACCACTGAGGATGGTGCCACCCACTCATCTTTTGCCAACAGCTCCACGGCTACAACATCTTCATGAATTGCTCGGTTTAAATGTTTCAGTCCCTGTACAATTATCTGGATTTTTTTCAGAAAACAAAATCAAATGCAAATATTCATGATGATGAAAACGGAAGACCCAAATCTAGAGCAGTGTAACAGAAGAGTAAATATGTATGACAGGCTCTACATTCCAAAGAACATTTAAAAGTAGGTTTGTGATGCACTTTTTTCCTCTGTGGAGGTTTCTTACAATACAGATTATCTTATTTCAAGATTCCAATTGCTCCTATAAGAAATGTTTCCCCCTGCTGTTTTCTGGGGGTTTTTAATTAAGTCAGACAGTCCTATTTTTGCAGGATAGAGGATTCCATATACTACTGGGAAATAGGATTAAAAGAGAGACAAGAGAAGTACCTCCAGCTTCCTCAAACAGGGAGGGAGGAGACAACTGCCACTGCTGGGAAACAGCATTTGTACAACTGCACCAACTGAGAATCCAGCAGGCAGACAGATGTATTATCTACTGGGTGGGAATCAGCACATCTACCCCTCACCAGAAGGGGGGAAACAAAGGAAGAGAACCCCACAAGGGCTCATGACTGGCTTTTCTTCTGAAAAATCCATCTAAACACTTGTGCCTTTGTCTTTACTATGTATTTCAAGCTGATTTTAAAAACTCTTCAGAGGTCAGTTGAAAAACTATTATCAACCAAGATTCGTCTTTATTTTACCAATTACTTTATCAAACTGTAATTTTAAATACACTATCTTTTTTCCAAAAAGAACACAGTCAGCATTTCAGCACTCTATATCTATACAAATACAAAATGAAAACATCAGCACAAACATCAGAAAAAAACAGAACAGTAAAAACTTACTAATATGCTCCATTTTAACATATGTCACCACCAAATAATTAAATTTTAAGTCATTACTACAGCTAGTTAAAGTTTACAACATGGAGGTAAAATTAAAACTCACCTCTTTGTTTTCTTCAGCATCTCCATGAAGCCAAACAGTAGCTTCAAGATAATTCTCTCTGTTTGCCCTGTAAGTTCCTTGGAGGTAAATACCAGATTTTATTCCTTGCTGCAATTTGCTAAGAGGAATATGTTCTGGGAATATTATTTTTCCACCTTCTATTTCTTTCTTTAGGAGAAAAGAAAAATGGGAGAGGAAATTTTCAGTATTTTATATTCATGTAAATTTCAAAACTGAGCTTGAGAACATGACACAAGCTAACAAACTCCCTAATTGTAACCATGTCTACCTATGAATATGCACAATAATGAAAAACTATTATTAAGCAGTACTTTTTCTAATGAAGCATCAAAAGCATAAAAATGTGGCAATTCTAGGAACTTTTCCTGTTTTCCTGCAGTTACTTAAAAACGTACTGCACAATTTTATGTTGATTTGGATACAGTGACTAAACAGATTCTTAACAAAGAAAATATTAGCATAGTAAAGTGTATATACTGCAAGCTATAGGAAACATTATGAAAATACATTACTGTGACAAAACTTTGGACCAGTTACACAACTGCTTACACCTAAATGACCTACAGTTAACTGCTGAGAATACTTGAGCCCTCCACTTTCCTCCCACTCTTGCCTAGAGCTCTATTCTGTTAAACTCTATTCAGTTAAAACTAACTCTTATGAAATTAAATCTCCCATTTTTGTGGTGAATGTTCAGCTGTATCAGTTGTATGTCAACATGTAAGTCTTGATTCTGAAAAACACAAAGCACGAGGAAGTAGAAGAGGATGGAGCTCATCTTTGAGCTGCAGCCTGCATTTATGTGAACTTAAATAATCACCAGATGAAAATGGTTTTAATCATAACTTAGCATAGGTTTTCCAGCAGACATGAAACAAAGATCTAAATGGTTTGCAATATATTTTATTTTTATTTTGTTCAAATTGTTTCTCATTAATACACTTTATTTGCCAACTGTTATTATTCTCATCTTCACAATAGTTACCTAAAGCATCTGGCTTTTTACAGATAACAAGATACATACTAACAAGCATAAGCAGAACTGAAAATGGCTGAAATATTTCCTATTCACTTTTCAGCTGTCAAAAATTAAATTGCCAAAGTAGTAACAAAGTTCAGACTCCTTGTATTCTAAACTGATGCCAGTACCCTGACATACAGTATGCAATATTATATTGCAAGCCATTTGTGATCAATTTATTTTATGGAAAAAAAAATAAATAAAAACATACCCCTTCATCAGATATACAAGCAAGACGATCTATAAGCTCAGGATTAGCTGTCAAGCTTTTTATATATTCCTCACCTACAAAAGCAGACACATAAGTATTTATGTAAGAGATGCATGGGATTTTGGTATGAAGAGACTACTCAGTTTATTTGAGCAATAAATATTAAACAAACATAATACTTCACTTACATGTATAAGCAGTTATTCCTTCCTCCAGAGCTTTCTCTTTATTAGCTCTGTCATTTGTTAAAAAGATAACTTGAATCTTTCCCTCATCCTCTATTTTCTTCAAGTGTTCATTGTACCATTTCACTGCTACCCGAATGGCTCTGTCATTGCGGTCATTAGAAGTTTCTCCTCGCTTTTGCTCTATGTACGTTTCTCTAAAAATTTTAAAAACAAAAGGGGGGTGTTTGACAAACCAAAACAAATCCCAGCATCTATCTATACTTAAAATTTTCAGACAAACAAGATCAAGGCTGTTAGGCCAAACAAATCATTATTGTACCCATTTTTATAACATGTGTTAACACTCACTATGCCACTGAAGGGCCAGGAGACCTTTCCTTTTCCTATGGGTAAAGGAAAATAGGAAGGAAGTGTTAATTTCTAGTACAACACACAGACAATAGAAGAGGCTTGCATTCCAGCTGTCAGAACTATGGATTCAAGATTCCTAGGATTATGATACTGCAGTATTGGAAACTAATTGTGAGCACAAATAAAGGCAAATTAATTACATCTCCATTTCTTAAAGCTTTCTGTCATTAACTTAACCGATTTTTAAATTCTGCTAAATTGTAAGCTCACAATATTGATAAAGCATTGGAATATGTTTAAAAGGGACACTAAAATGGAAAATCAGTACCCTATTGCTCAAGACAGTGCTGTCTGTAAAGCTTATTCAATATTCTAACCCCTTTTTCATAACATATATAGGTTTATACTAACTATAAATAGAAAAGCTCCTGGAACACCAACTACTTGCCAACAGGATTCCTTAGAAATATACAGTTCCATGACACCAGTCTAACTTTTCTTCCAGTCCACATGTTCCAGTTTTGTTTCCCACCTCCTTTTACAGGATATCAGCCCAACTTTGTTATACCCCATTCCACCCCTTACCTGTGATGCTCATTGGTGAAAGAATAGAAATGTTTTTCTGGGTTTTGAATCACATCCCTAATTCGCTTGTACACTGGCGCACTCCGATTCCTGACTTCTTGTAGAACTGTCTGCAGCACAATAACATTCTTAATAACAGGATCTTCAAGGATATCAATCTGAGGAACAAAATGGAGACTGATCAAAATCGTTGTTTAATTCTATCCAGTAACAGGACTTGAAATATTTCCTTGGCTAATACATGAAAAGCTTACATGAATAATGAGTGGCACTCCTGCTGTTTTCTCTCACCACTGGGAAACTGAACAGTGTATTAAGTTGCTTTCTCCTCCTTGTAGCAAAAAAAGTCAAATAGGATTTTCCAGCCTCTCTGTGACCTGAAGCGAAGATAAGTCCTTATACTGAATTCCAACAAATTCACCCCCAGCGTGAATTTGTGAATTCTAAACAAATGTAAGGTCGATTGTACACTACAAATTTTGCTTACTTAAAAGGGTTTCCTATGAAACTTACCCTTAGTAAACAAAATGCAACTATGCACAATCTGACAAATCTGATGTAATTTACAGGCTGTGATGAATGCAAGCCATAAAATGGTACCCAACTGATGTGCCTATGTATGTGTAGGCTTGAGTTCTTTAGAAACAATCCCACTGTTAAACTGAAATTTTAATTTTCATGGAGTCAAATCAATGGGCATTCTGCAAGCTGCTCTTTGCTTTTGAAAGACCTTTTTCTTTTTTAAGGAATTTTGTTACATTTTTCAGCACTTTTCTTTTCCAACTCTTGATATCAAAACAGAGAAATATACATTAGAAAGCCATGTAATCTGTTGGGAGAAAAAGATGTGAGCTTCACTTCCTAACCTTGTGCAAACCCCCCTGCAAAATGAAACAGCAGTAAGGTTCTAAGGGGACATAGCTAAAAGAATTAAAAGCAATACCAGACCAAGCTCCTGTGAATCTGATGATTACAGGACCTGAAAGATTTAGAGCCATGTTCATAGGGAAAGAAATCCATCATTATTCTATGCATAAGAAGAAGTACCAGGCCAAATTACTGTGGCAAAACTATTGTAGTTTCTAGGCAAAACCTTTCCCTACTGTTAGGAAGATTTTCTAACCCCCACTTCTCCAGTTCACATCAGCACAACCCGACATATTCTCAGAGCATTCTACAGGACCCAAATAAAAATGTTACCAACAGATATCAAGAAGTCCATTTGTAAGAGGCACAAAACATCCCCTGACCTGCTGTTTTGGGACAAAGATCCTTACAACTTTTGAGATCTCTGCTAAGTGCTGTGCACAAGTGCATAAGTAAGGGGCCCGTGTGCCGT
This sequence comes from Anthoscopus minutus, assembly GCA_013399455.1. Lineage (NCBI taxonomy): Eukaryota > Metazoa > Chordata > Aves > Passeriformes > Paridae > Anthoscopus > Anthoscopus minutus. Next base: position 54,427 of record VWYI01045493.1, read on the forward strand.
GCCCCTCTCCAGACTATTTACTCCATGTTAGGATTCATGAATTAGTTACAGTCTCCAGTGCATGCACAAGGCTATTCTACCTTCTACCAAAGTACTCAAAAACAATGAAAGAAAAAAGTTAAACATCAAGCTTGGGAACTCCTCCGAGCCTCAAAGTCTACTGTCTGCCCTGCTCAGACTCAAACCTTTGCACAACTATTGATGGGCTGCAGAGTGAAGTTGTCCCTGGTGCTTCTAGAGTTGTATATGATGGGACGATTTCGCACTATTCAATGTCTATTCAATACATGAAATCAGAATGACAGTAAAAAGAACCTAAACCTACACCCTGAAACATAAAAGAAGCATTTAGAAAAATTCAGCGACCACATAAGATCAAAGAATTCAGTGACAACACGATCATCCCAACTGCTACTTCAGAGTCCACCAACTTTCTCTGTTTTAATTTTCATACCCGTATCAGACCACAATGAACTAGCTAACTAACTAACTAACTAACTACATAAATATTGTTCTTTATTCCTACGGTTCAGGCAAAAAAAAAAAAAAAAAGAAACCACAAAAACCAAACAAAACAACAAAAAAGAAAAAAACACAAAACAAACAAGACAAAAAAGTCCACATACGCTCCCTTCCATGAAACTGGAACATAGTCTAAGGGCAGACAAGGGTCCCTGATGCTGCTGCCTTCTCCTCAGGAGCTGGCAGGGAAAGACAAGACTACCCAGGCAGGGATCAAGCAGCCGCAGGAAACACGGGAGGAGCCAAGCCTGCAGCGCGCTGCCAAACGCGCCTCTCCAGCGCGAGGCCGGAACCCACACGGAAACTTCTACCCACACGGATTTAGCGAGGCCGGCGCAGGAAAGGCTTGAGCCTCCACGTGGAGCCCTGTCGGGCGCAAAGGAAGCCAGCGGCGGGCCCTCCCCAGCGCTGAGGCGACCACACCATCCGTCCCTCCCTCCCGGAGGCGCTCACCTGGTGCAGGATCAGGTTGGTGTCGGGCAGGAGGAAGTGCGGCCCGGGGCAGAGGCTGCTGGCGGCGCCGCTGGGCCGCGCCTCCAGCCCGGGCGCGCTCGCGGTGCCGGGCGCGGGCGCGGCGNGCAGGAAGCGGCGCTCCGGTCGCCGCGGTGATGGCGTGGCGCGCGGCCCCGCCCCCGGCGCGCTGAGGGGAGGCGGAGGAGCGCGCGCGTTGCCGCCGCTGCCAGAGGTGTGTGGGGAAGACCCTGGGACTGGCCCGGCCCGGCCCGGCCCCGGCCGGTGTCCCCCAGCCCCCGCCGCTGCCCTCTGCCTTCCGCAGCTCTGGACATCCTGCGGGACGAACAGTATCCCCTTTTCCCGAGCTGCCCCCGGCTGCTGTGGGAAGGAAGGCGGTGCCCCGGAGAGCAGCCAGCCTGGCTGTCGCTGGGCTGCGTTCCGAGCGCGGCGTCTCCTCTCCTTGCTGGGCTCTGAGCAGCCCGTCTGTAAGTAGCAGCCGTGGTCTGTGCCAGGTAGTTGTAAAAGTCCGTGTGGCTGCTGGGTTAACCTGGCGAGAACGGTGCAGCTGCTGCTGCTGAGAAGGCAAAGGGCCAGCAAGGTTTCTTGACAGGAGCTTGTAGCCAGATCGGGGCCGGGCTCTCCTCACAGGCACCCAGCCAAAGAATAAGAGGACCAAGCCTCATCTGCACCAGGGGAGTTTTAGGTAGGACATTAGGTGGATTTTCTTAACAGAAAGGGTGATCAGGCATTGGAATTCGTTGCCGAGGCAGGTGGTGGACTCACCATCGCTGGGAGTGCTTAAGGAAAGACTGAACATGGTACTACTAAGCACCATGGGGTAGTTGGCAAGATCTCAGAGGTCTTTTCCAACCTATGTGATTCTGTGATCAAAGTATTCCTTTACAGTTTTCTCCAGTAAGTTGTGTTATGCCTCTTTTAGGATACTGAATACGCCTCCTGGGTCTTGGGAGTTTTCGGTGCATGTGCTTTTGACAAACTGCATATCATTAATTATAGCATCATACTAGTAAGCTAGATTCACACTGGTGTTCATGCTGGTATTTAGCTTATTTTAGTCAAAAGGCTTGATAATGATTGCTCAGGAGGAGGGTCCTCAGACAGCAGCCCTCCAGAGCTTCTCAGAGTGTTTTTTTTGGGTGAAGAAAGTGTTCATGTGATAATGAGAAGCATCACTTGCTTAGTGGTCTAATGTAGAGGTTAGTTTTTCAACATGACATTTCATTTAATTGTTTTGATTCTTGCAGTTGATTCTTCAAGAGGCTCATCTCAAAGTATAGATTAAAAAAGCTTAGCGAGTAGTGGAAGAAAATGTCCCATAAAAGCTCTAAGGTAATCAAGAAAGCAAACGTTTCTAGTTCCTTGGAATCTGAGGATATCAGCTTGGAAACCACAATACCAACTGATGATGTGTCTTCCTCTGAAGAGAGGGAAGGTACTATAAAAATCACTAAGCAGCTGATTGAACGGAAGGAGCTGCTCCATAATCTTCAGCTGCTTAAAATAGAATTATCGCAAAAAAACTTGATGATTGACAACTTGAAAGTTGAATATTTGACCAAAGTAAGTAGTGTTTCTCCTTTCATTATATAATCTTTTCTTGATTTTGTTGCTTTTAGAATGTGATAGAAACTTTGGAAAAGAATTAATTTGTATTACATGACAGAGATCTTAGTTGGTTTGGGGGTTTTCTTGTTGTGTTTTTTAATGAGAAGAAGGGGAAACAAAGATATGGAAAACTTAGCTGACTTATTCAAGTCATTTTATTTATAAATAAGTAACAGGGGATGTAATTAGTTTTACCTTTCTAAATACAGAGGAAAAACACCTGTTTTCTTTCAGAAATGATGAATAATTTTGCCACTCATGTTAGTTGCACAACAGGGCTTTGAACCTGAACTTATGGAATACTAGAAAAGGTGATCTCAATATTCTTCAATGCTTTGTGAATGAAGATAGGGATAGAATATATCAACATGCTAGCAGTAGATTTTGTTGTGTACAGCTTGCACGAAGATGCGTGAATTTAAGAAAGGTGTAAAAACATTGTCACATTTGTGTGCAGTTCATTTTTACTAAATACTAGAGGCTAACTGTTTTTTACTGGTTTTCTGCTCTGAGTTTAAGCCTAACTTGAAATTAGTTGAACAAATAGCTATTTGGCTGAAAAAAACTCATTTAAGAGCGAAGCCTTTTTTATTTTTAGCTCATTGGGTCAAAGTCTGTATCATATTTTGTGAAGTCCTAGTGTATTTAGAGGTCTCGTTAGACAGCCATTATTGCACGACCCACAGCATTGAAATTCATATTTTTCAACTTGTTCTTTTTGTAAAATATTTTTTAAAAACGAATATGGTAACTTATTTTGTTTTATACTCACTCACATTCTTTATATTTAGATTGAGGAGCTAGAAGAGAAGCTTAACGATGCAATCCATCAAAAGCAGCTGTTGTCTTTACGACTGGATAGTCAGATGGCATTACAGCAAGAAGATGCCAGGTATGATGGAAGTAAAATTAAGAACTTCATCTTTAACAAATTTATGAATTAATTTGAATTTGTGTAAACAAGTTATTAACAGAAACATGTAATTATTAGCTGCAGGAATAGGATTTATTTCGCAGACTATATTAGTGTTTTCATTCTAAAAATTGAACTTATATATTTAATTTACATTTAAGTAAATTCAATTCAACTCCCACTAGCTGAAGTTTGTGGGTTTGGTTTTATATTACCTAAATTCAAAATTTAGTAGGAAGAGTATGGGAACTGAGCCAGCTGGGATGGATTGTGGCTTAGCTCAGGTGACTTGTACAGAAGGCATAAACCTGAGACCACGGGAAGTAGGATACAGAAAGGATGGAAGTTAGGATGCTACTGGGATCCTTCCATTATAGGCCATATTTCTGGTTCTGGCTCTCAGTTGGTTTGGGACCTGTCACACATAAGGTCCTGTCCCTGGCCCATGTTTGCAATTGGCCCCTGCCCTCAGCGGCCAATATATATTGATATATATAAAAAGCTATATATATATATATTATAGATGTTAATATGTATACATATTATAGATGTTATATATGTTGTTACATATATAAAACAACATATAGATATTATATATTATATATATATAAAAAACAGTATATTATTATATATTGTTAAGTCACCCAGCCCCTTGGTCTTTGGAGCTTGCCCCAGAACATGCGCTTTCTGCAGTTCGTTATTTTACTGTCATTAAAGTTTTTTTTTGGGCAACTCCATCATTCCTGTCCCTCTATTTTGCTACCTGCCTGGCTGGACCAGACTCGAAGTCCCAGCAAGTCGACTGTGACAGAAGAGGTAGTAAAAGTGTTCTTAAAACTAATAAAGAGCAAAAGGAATAGGCAGAGGTGACAGAATTTTCATCAGTTTTAACAGAATTTTTAATAACTGCAGCACAGAAAGGTAAGTGCATAATGTTCAGCTTTTCCAACTAGTACTTCTTATTTGTCAAAAATGCTTTTGGTTGTTGATGGGGAAACTCACTTTTCATGTTTTTCTGAAATAATTGGAGTTAACTTGAAAAATAGACTGTCTAGCAGTCTTCTCCAAACCATTTTGTCGATTGAGTATCTCCACACCTGTGAAGGAAGAGCATTACTTACATAGTGTCATGTTAAAATAGGGCTTACAGGATGTGACAACTTCCAGGTCCTATTCTGTAGTGAGGCTAGAACAGATACAGGCATGTGGAGCCAGACTTGAGATTAATTCCAGCAAAGTCTTTCAGCTGAGAGCAGCTTTCCGTCAGAAAAACGTTTGTCACTATGTATGCTTAGATGCACCAGAGTGGAATATTTTTATTCTGGCCATACTTGAGTTATCTAAGGAGTGCTCAGTAAAAAAGTACTCATGTGCAAACTGTTACTAATCGGTGTAAAAAAGCTCAACTGCTTTTCCCAATCTTTTCATTAGTTTTCTTGTCAGTCTTTTACTTCACTTTTCACCCTCTTGTAATAGAATTGTGCACACCATGGAGTGTGGCCTTGTGTGACTGCTTTGCAGTCCTCAGACTTCCTGTTACCTGTACTCTACCAGTGGGGTAGATGTTGCCTGTAGTACTAGTTAGTATTTTTTATTCCTTTTTTAGTAATGCAGAAATGACCATGGTTTAAAGAGTAATTTGAATATGTTTTCAAGAGTTGAAGCTAAAAAAATTAAAAAAAGTAGGTTAGTTGTCTTTGATTAAAATAAAATAAACATTTCTAGACATCATTAACTTATGTGCAGTTTCTCTTGCTATATAAAACCTTATCACTGATGGTAATAGTAGTAACAGTGTTTTAAGGCTGGAAGTAAGGCTGCTTGTTCTATTGTAGTAGTGGTTGGTTTGTTCCTGTTTGTTTTTTTTTTAGTAAAGGATTCCAACTTTTTATGTTACAGTGGTTAGAAAATTAAGGCTGTGTATGACTGTACATGTGCTGAAACTTGGTAAGACCCAAGTTCAAGTGATTTACCAGATTTACCAGATTTACCAGCTCTGTGATGTTGGTGTAGAAATAGATTCTGCTTTTTTCCTGTTTTTAACCTTTTAATTGGTAAATTAAGTTTAGTTCATAAATTCAAGTCAGCATAAGTGGAGATTGTCTATTCTCAGATTCAGCTTTGTATTGGCAATGACTATGAAGTTCCTGGCTTTTTATATATACTGTATCTGATATGACTGTTTAACCATGGTGGTACACATTCTGACACTAATTACCTAATCTTAGTAAATTTTTCCCACTACAAAATGAGCAGAACTCACTTCTTTTCCAGGGTATTGTGAAGCTTTGTCACTTGTGTTGCTTACCGCCTGATATCTTCTGTTTTCAAATCCATCTTGAAGGAAACATCAGGCTCTAATGAAGCAAGAGATGGAAACTATTTTATTGAGACAGAAGCAACTAGAGGAGACAAATCATCAGTTGAGAGAGAGGGCTGGAGATATCCGTCGTAGCTTGCGAGACTTGGAATTAACAGATGAATGCTATGAGAAGCTGAAGTGTCTTCCTGAAGATCAGCTTTCTATCCCTGAATATGTTTCAGTAAGTGTTGAGTTTTGAACTGCTTTAAAACATAACCTGTATCTTGGTCTGGCTGGGACAAGGTTGTCTTTCTTCACAGGAGTCTGAATCTTCCTGTGCTTTGCACTGGTGGCTAAAACACTGTTTTGGCTCTAAATGGACAGTGCTTGCACAACACCCAGGCTTTCTTTTTCCCTGTTCTGCCTCTTCCTGCCCCAGCAAGCTATGAATGGTCATGAGATTGATAGGGGACACAGCTGGACAGCTGACCCGAATTGGCCAAAGGAATATTCCATACCATAAAATGTCATACTCAGCATAAATAGGAGGTAGAGGAAAAAAGGTGAGGCGAGGCATGATGGCTTCCCAAAGTAGTTATTATCAGGGACTGGCTGGGTATCAGTTTTGGTCAGTTGCCCCACTTTCTGGGAGGTGATCATGAGTTCTTAGTTTTCTCTGTTTCTTTTTTACTTTTTAAGCTCACCTCTCTTTCATTCAGTAATTGTTTAGAAAACTTGACATCTGAGTTTTCTTGCTTTTGTTTGTTCATTCTTCTCACTTTCTCCTCTCTCCTGCTCCTAGGGGAGGCAGCAAGTGGGTGAGAAGCCATATAGGCTGCTGGGCAGGCTCAAGCCATCACAGGCTGTAAATTATGGTGGGTTGTGGTTTTTTTCATCTCCAACTAGAAATAAAGGACCTTCAGAGGCAGATGTGTGTCGGAATCAGTCTGTTATGACTGGGTTCCAGTAAAGAGAGGAACCTTTTAAACCCTGATTCTGACGTCTTGAAAGAGAGTAGAACTGCTGATGTATTTTAAGGAGGTTAAGCAGATGGGATGTTGCAATTAAAATATGAGCACACATTGATGATATGAAATACAGCAGGCTGTAATAAAAAATGAGTTTGAAACTTGGTTTGCCAGAACCACAAACTGGGATTGCTCTTGCAAATATCCCTTACTTTTCTCTTATGCTTTCCATATGTCCCTTTCCTATTTGACTAAATGCAGGAGACAAAGTGTACCTTAAAGTATACTTTAAGATTCATTTTCTTGGTTTAAGATGTTTGTAAATTATGGCTTATGGGTATGTGGAGAAGCCACAGTGTACTTCTGCTTGCAATGAAGATCCTCTGGAACATGTCCAGAGCATCCCAGCTGACTTCGGAGAATGAAGAACATATAAACCTTAATTTACCAAAATATTAGCATTGTGCTTATGTACAGAGCTTGTTATTAAGGAAGCTGTAAATAATACAATGTTAAAAACCTTACTATGTTTTTGAGCTATAAATACTACATGAATGAATTCTCTGGATCAAAGTCGTGCTTTACTGCGCTCTAGATATGTACAGAGAAGTAAAAATTGTCACCCTATTATCTGAAGGATGTTCTTGTGAGCATCTTCTAAAAAGTTGGGCTTTTGAAAGTGTTAGAAAAGTAATAAAGGTCTGTGGGATAAACAATAGCATGTAGCTTGTGTAGGTTATTACCCCCTAGCTGTCTGCTGTACTCACTGCCCTGTGCAAAAGTATTTCATGGGGTTTTGTTGATTCCTACATTACCATGGTTGAAAAAAACAGATTTTTAATAGAAACTGAAATCCATGCTCAGTGGATCTATTGAAATTGGTGTGCAGAAGTTGAGGAATTGATTTGACAGTCAGTACAAAAGACTTTGTAGCCAGGCAGAATAGATACCAGGAGTTGGTAACCTTGTTAGCTGCTTTAAGTGAAGCTGTCACAGCACATATTTAATTTGTGAGTAGAAAATGGCTGTCAAAAAGATGCAAAATAGGAGAAATGAGTGGCAGCTACCTTCTACCCTTAACCTTCTATTCTTTTACTCTTGTGTTCAGCCAATAAACGGTGTTTTTACCCGTGACAAAAGTTCCTCTACTTAAATGTTCAGTGAAGCTCCTTTCTTCTACACACTTTACTTTTTCTTTTGAAGAAGTAATTTTTAGACCTTTTCTTTCTAGACAAGGCATTCTAAAGATGTATTGTAGTAAAGTGCTGTTTTCTGCTTTTTCAACTTCTTTTAGCTGAGGATTAGTGTGAATCTAAAGCTATCAGTTAAGTTTTGTGGTTGTTTATCATTACTTCAAATTATGCAGTTGGTATCGAGGCTGGGAGGCTACAGAACTGTTTTGCACGTCCTGTCTATGCATCCATTTGGCTCCCAAAGGCTGGGGAAAGTTCTTTGAAGGGAATGGTATTGCCTGCTTTGCTTGCCTAAGGAGAAATAGTGCATTTCTAGGCAGTTAGAATTTCTGACTCCAGAGCTATGTGCTAACTAATAATATAGCCCACTGATGCTTGGGTAAAATTTTCCTTATTGAGAAAGGGTCCTGCTTAGACAACTTAAGCAAGAAATTTTCAATTTCTTTTTTTCTATTTATCAGTTATAAAATACTGCGTTGCTATTCTCCAGGATGGAAGTAAACATGCTTAGATTTTATTTGAAACCTGGTGTACTAGACAAACAGCAGGAAGAACTTAAGTGTGGATTTTGTATATAGAGATACTGTGAATTTAAAACCCTAGAATTAAAGCAAATGTGAGCTGTTTTTCACTGTTCTTCCACAAAGGGGTGCAATTGTGACATGCTAGAACAAAGCCTAGGTCATGTTCAACGCTAATGATGACGACTGAAAAATTGTATTTTACACATCTTTCTCTTAAAATCATACTTTTTTGTTTTGAACTTACATATAAAAATTCAGATTTTTGTTTAGTCATTTCTAAGATGTTTTTAGAAGCAGCATATGTGAAATTTGAAGGCTTTTAAATGGTTTAAATGGTTAAACTGCCAAGTGCCAGATCAGTTTGTTCAGTAAAGCGAACTTCTTGTGTACTCCACTGTAAAAAAATTTACAGCAATGTTAAAAAAAAATGTTTTCTGCAGGTTCTGTTTGAACTGATTTTAATTGTCCTGTCTTTCAGGTATACAGTTTTGCTAACTGCAGCTCAGTTGCTGTTTGTTCAAAAGGGCAGTTAGCAGCTGCTTCACAGAACTTCATTTAACAGAAGCTAACTTTTTCAGCCTCTGCACCCACCCATTTTTATTTAATTCTAGTTTTCCGTAAAAAGCAGTGGGCACAGGTTAAGAGGTTTTTTAAATTGCTTAGAAAGTGGTGACTGTTTACAGCTCCTCAATAAATTTGTGATTTTTAAGATAAATAATTGTGTCTGAAATCCCTTTTAGCATAAGTTTTGTTTCTGCTATATTGAACTGCCAAGAGGCAGTGTGCACTTTGACTGCTGGGTTACATGAATGTTTATTGGCTGTCAAACCAGCTAACTAGCAACAACAGTTGAACTGATATAACCTCACCTTCATCTCCTGCATTTATTTGCACTTTCTTATTACCATGCAATGGTCCTTCCTTGGGAAGGCAGTGTAAATACATTTATCCTTGATACCTGTATCCCATGTAATCTTGGTTTCTATTGGGAAATCTGTTTTAAAATTGTTGTGTTTTGGGAAATAATTGGTGTGATAGCAAAAGTTTTCTAGAGATATTCCTTGGGATATTACAGTAAAAATACAATAACTTACTGGAAAAGCAGATGTAGTTTTTAAAAAACCACAATGCTTTAAATGGTTATCAATTAGGGATAATCAAAGATCCTTTTTTCTTAAGAAATGACCAATTGAATCATCAGATGCTAGAGTTTAAAATATTAATCTTTCAGTAATGTTGCACGCTTGCCTTATTGTATAAAGCATACTACACTTGTGTTTACGTTGCAAATCTCTATGGCTCCTGTGTTTTTTAGAATTGCATGCTGTCAATTTTATGAAATATACCTGGAACTTTTCTTTGTCTTCTGTTGTTTACAGGTAGCAAAAAAGAGATCCATCTTCCTTCTGCATGGAAGTGCAGCATACCTTGCTCTTGAAAGCTTACTTAATCTGTGCTTTCTTGTCTGTATTTCTTCTTTAATCATATATCAAAGAAAGCATTAGGGGTGGAGGGTGCATGAAAACAGTACCTAGTTATTCTTTTCATACACACCCCCAAATGCAACATTTTTAAGGTCTATCAAGTTAATCTGGGGATAATAACCTCTGTGTACGTGTATGTGGGTGTATGTCAAAAAAGTTCTTTTTTATTTTTTGATACTGATTTTGTGGTTTTACTACTGTATTTTCTAGTCTTTTTTTCTTGATCTGAAGAAAAGTTCTGAAAAAGTTTTATGGACTGAGATTTACTTGCCTGAGACAGTGCCCATGACTAGCTTGGGGAAAGAGAGAGTATGGGTAGCAGATTTTAATTTTTTTTTAGTCCTGTTAGAAGGTTACATTTTTTTGATGTTAATTTAGCAGAGTCAGGTCTTTCACAGCCATAGTTACCTGATGCAGTTGAATTCGTATACTGGCGTGTTACTGCTAAAAGTGTGTGTGGAGGGGGTGTCATGGTTCCTCCTGGTTATGTGCTGTTCTTGCTCCCTGTACTTGCTCTTGCATTTTTCTTGGTGAAATTCAGCACACTGAGCTAGCAGAAAACAAAACTAATCTCTCCATTTCTACATACCCCATAAACATTTATATTGGCTTCAGGAAGTTAGCAAGTTAAGTTGGTTATTGCTAAATAGGGTTTTGGTTTGTTTGGGTTCTTTTTCTCTTTTTGCACTGTTAATCAAATAGGCTCTAGGTTTGCACAAGGAAGTGTGTGGGGCAATGTAGTTTTTTGATTGATATGCCACAGTGGAAGCTGCCTTAGCTGTACAGCAATACACTCTTTACCTTTATGGCATGCCCTAAAATAATTTGGTGAATTATTGTCATAAAATGCTAAGCTGCTGTGTTTTTAGGTTTGTAGTTTTGCAGTTGAAATTTTGCTAGTTTCAACTTTGAATGTTTATCTTGTTCTTCTAGATCCAATTCTATGAAGCAGTCCATTCCTTAAGAAGAGAGATAAGTGATCTACAAATGAAAAAGGAGAGTCTAACAGAAGAACTAAGTGGGTACAGATCCCAGCTGAAGAGTCTGACAGAGGTGTGTTCTCCTTAGTTACCTCAGTTCAGAAACTGTGAATACATATGAAAATCTCATTCTCTAAATCATTATTCATATATAAGATAATAAAGGCTTTTTTGCTGTATAAAAATTATTGCAGGGAGAAGAGGGCAAGGAGGGAGGGAAAGAGGAAATAAGCTATATGCATCCTTGTATAACAGCTAACTTTATGCTTTGACTAACCTGCAAGATTTGCTCAGGAGACTGTTCTGGCTCTTACCAGCTGTGCTGTGCTTTCTGAGGGCAAGATTTCAAGATAGGGAAGCTGGACAGGAGATCCACCCAGCAGCAGCTGAAGACACTGATGGTTCAGTGTGTGGTTTTTGAGATTGGGACATCTTGGTAGTAGTTTGCTTCACCTTTTGTTTTAATGTTATAAAAATATATTTTTTAAAGTTCTTTGAAGTTGCATCTTCCTCTGTTACGCTTTTAAATTATTTAGATTTTAATTTTCCTATTTGAGTCTATACTAAAGGAAAAGATACTTTGTTTTCAGGTAAGATAGAAACATCAGAAGTAGAGAAACAAGTTATATAAATATTTTTAATTTTTATTTTTAAAGAGCTAAGGAATTGAAACAGTATAAGGAACATGTTTTTTCTAACGTATTTATCAATATTTATATTATTCTTGGCACATGTATAGCTATAGTGGTTTGTATTTTTAGCTTAGTTCTGCATAAATCTGGAATTGGGACAGCAGTTTCAGGTACCCAAAGTATATTTATCCAGGTCATGGCTAGTAGAGACTTAAATGACATTGTCATTTTACTACTTCTGAGAATATGTTTTAGTTCTTGCCTTTTTTCCCCTGTGAAAATTGCTTACAGAACCATCAGGTGTAAGGAGAAGTTCTTTATACGAGTTTATCTTGTGAAGTTCATGTACTTTCTTTTCTCATTCTGATTGAATCAGAGAAAGTAGTCAATAAAATGTATGCATTTATGTGCTTCAGCATTATTTTGTGTCACCATCTCTGGTCATAATTGAGAACAAACTAATCCTGTTAATTTTTGTCTTGCATAAGCATTTTCCTTCATTGTACATTTAATGTGCTTTGATTCAATAAAATTGTAGAGGAGGTTTTCAGCCTTTGAGTTTTGACTGACATCTATTAAATTCTGCCGAGGCAAATTAACGAGACAGTCAATAACAATAAAGTTGTGCTAGAAACAGTTTTCTTAGGACATTGACCTTTCTTTGATACAGTCTTCTAATTTTGTTCCTTTTGCACCACATGGTGGCAGTATCCACCTTTCCTACCAATCTATTTCTCAAAGTTCGGAGTGTGCCGTGCTTTTCTTTTATGGAGAGGCTTAATGTGTTTTGATTATGGCAAATTCAAGTTTTACCTTGTGACTTGCTGAATGTCATTGAAAATTACCTCAGAAAATAAGGTAAGAGGAGCATCATCAGGATGTGAGGTTACTTTGGAATCTCTAATGTGCTCGCTGCGCAGGAGCTTACATACCTATGCATCTCTTGTAGTTTATGATAAAGTGATTTCAAGGTGTACTGCTGGGGTATTTTTTTGGAGCTCTTCACTAAGGTCAAGCTTCTTTGCAAGGAAATGTATCAGTAGGAAATAAGGTTTTGTTCAGAGCCTTGCCTAAGCTCGTGCCCTCTTTTACGGGGTGGTTTTTTTTGTATTCCAGTAATTCTTGTTTTTCCAGGTACATGAAATATAATTGCTGAAGTTTCTTCCCTGTTATTTAATAGTTTATACTCTGCAGATCCTTCTTCCAGGTTTCCATCCAGTATTCCATGAATTTTAAATTTTCTCTAATCATTGCAATATTTCTGTTCTTTGTGTGATTTATCAACAAAGAGTTTAAAGCTTCTCTAGGAAACTAGTAGTACAGAAGTTTGAAATACAGTCATCACTGAAGTTAAGACAATTGTTTTTTGGGTTTTTTCTTTTGTGAGAATAAGCTGCTTCCTACAGTAAGCATTCTTTCTTTTTTCTACTCTTGCAGATAATTAGGGCTCTTCTTAATGAGTTTCAGCACGTGTTTCTTCCTTCTTTTTGGGACATAGAAAGGAACAAAAAAAGTATGCTTAGGCCAAATCTTGGGGGAGGAGGATTTTGTTGGCTTTTCTTGTTGTTTGTGGCTCACAGACTAGGTTTGAGCAGGTACATACATGCACATACATATTCACCTCAAAATAAAGTAATAAGAAATATGAGACAATTTGTTCTAGACTTGCAGGAAAGATTATCTAGCCAACCAAGAGCTGAAAAAATTTCAGGGAAAATTTGAACTTGTCTTAATAGATTAAGTCAACTTTAGGAAAATTTAAATGTGAAATGAGTTCATCAAGTAAGACAACCATGGTGACTCTAAAGCTGTAAAGTTCTCTTGGTGTGCTGCTGCTCTTAGCCCTTAAAGGCTGCTGTATCTGTTAACACTGACCCGGTAAGGTAGGGAGCTGTTTCTGACAACTGGTAGCAGAAAATGGCTTGTGAGACTGATTTCTACCACTGGAACTCGGTCTGATAAAAGGTATCTGTTCTGCTGCTTTCTCTTTTTAAAGTGGTCTATATAACTGGTTTTAAATTTTAAATTAGTGACTCTTTGTACACAATTGTTGCATCTGTGATTTGGGTCAGTGCAGTTGCTC